>VAHH01001118.1:0-14394 GCA_013357305.1 Radopholus similis | reverse complement strand
TCAAATACACTGAATTTTGTCAAGTCCAACCCAGAAATTCAGTCAATGCTCAAATTGGAAGAGGAGTACAAGAAGAAATTGGCGAAGGAAATGTAAGCATTTTCGTCCATAATTTTTAGCTAATTTCATAAAATTTCAGTCTTTCGGATTGGGATCTTCCAAATCAAATCGAAAAGGCCAAAGTTGGTATCGAATCGCTGAACAGGTTTAACACTGTTTTCCGAGGCAGTGAAGATATGCGCTCTTACGCCTTGGCCGCTCAACAAAATGCCACTCGACTTATGGAGTCGCTTTAATAGAGATGAATTGCAATGAGCCTCGAAGATGAAAATACTGAACGCCTGCTTTGTCATTCTCATAAGTATCTCGCGTCGACTCAACTATATTTTAGAACAGTAATTCAATTTTGGACTTTAGGCTTAGGGCAGTGACCCTTTTATGTCGCATAATCTGTTCACTATTCGATTAAACGATGAAAGAAATGAAGTTTATTTTGTGCCAAATATACTTGGGCATCGATGATTGTTAACATTTTTGATGCGTATTCTTCCCGTTCCCGGCACATGTCGTTTGTTATCGCGAACCCACTGGACATGAGCTGCATGAGTGCCTGTTGGCCCTGCTGTTCCAGCGTCCCGGCCAAACTTTGCTAAAATGGGAATGAACTGATGATCAATGAGATGTGCTGATGGGACTAGCCTGGATCAGGTCGCGGAACATCGCCTTCTGCTGCACACTCAGTTTGCTGACTATTCGCAGGCGGAGATCAAAGCACTTGCGAAGAAGCGTTTGGAGATTCTGTGCGCTGTTGGCGCCCTCAAAACGAACGCCCGTTATGGGATTCGACGAACTCTAGGCACCTGTTTGCGCTCCTCCTCTCTTCGGAGCTGTCGTCTCTCTTGTGCAGCCTGCATCGTTTTCCTCGCTTTCATCTGGCGCCGCTTCTGTTCCTCATCCGAACTGGATTCGTCCTCTGAAGTGGTCGCCTCCGATCTAGTGCTTCGCTAACTTCCGCCATTGAGGCTGGCCGCCACTTGGGCTTTCGGTCCTTGTCAATCAGATTGCCCTGCAGCCCTCGTGGAAGTCGTGTACGGCCACGAAGCGTTGGGTGAAGCGGAACTCGAGTGGGAAGACGTCGCGGAAAGCGAGCTTAGCTCCCTCGCGAGTTTGAGCGAAGTCGGGCTCTGCAAAAGCGAAAACATTCTCTTGAATCTGAGTAAACATTTAGGGCACCATTTTCTTTAAACCATCACCGTCTCCACACTGTCCACATCGAAGCAGGCGTCAATTAGCACCAGGTGCGGATCGAGACTGAACGAAGCGATGCTCGGGGGTTGAAATCGACGGAGCACTTGGTTGACTCCCTCCTTGGTGCACTTGTCTTTCGGGAGCGCTATAGTTCATCTTTTCATTTTATTTCATTTATTCAAACAACTAAGGACGTATAAAACATCACTGACAAGTTGCAATAAATTAGTATATTAGTACAATAAATTAGTTGGGAAATATCCATAATATGGAAGTGTCTGATTTCAAAAGAGTTAAGAGTTGGTGTTTAAAGGCATTTATGGTATTATTCAGGGATCCGATCGGAAAAATTCCGAAATAAGAACAATGTCATCAACAAATAAGATTTTGGAGGCAAAAATAAGAACATTTCATTTCATTTCATTTCATTTATTCAAACAACTAAGGACGTATAAAACATCACTGACAAGTTGCAGTAAATTAGTACAGAACTCTCTTTAAACATCGTATTTCTCTCCACTCATGATCTGTTTGAGCAATTTTGGGGTGGAAATGAGCAGATCATACATTATTTGACATTTATCATCTATAAAAATTAAAAATCACTTGTTTTTCGCGCCGCAGGCAAAAATTAGGGCTTTTCAACTTCATTTAGTATCCAGAAATGTATGGAACGAGCAGAGGAAATTTTAGAGAATACAAGCTATAGATAAATCATAGATGCAACATCATCAAAGAGGGTTATTCCGTTATCCTATATATAATTTTAGAAGAGTTTGTTTGTATGTGGTTCACGCGGTTTTGACTATGAAAATGAAGATGAAATGAGCTAAGATTTTGTCCTTGGGGGTTTTCGGGGGTGCTGATCACAACGCGCTAATCAGATTTTTGATCCGAGTTCGCGCTGAACCGGTATTGAAACCGGTTTATGCTAAAGTAAAAATGATGGATTTGGAAGTTGAAAATGTTGACTCGGGGTTATTCAGGGATGCTGAAAACGATGGTGATATTTGTTTTTTGTTTTGGTTTGGTTTTGAACCGGTTTTGACATTTATATTTTTGGCATTATGTTATTATAATCTATATGAGTGCTGAGTGGAGATTTCTCCATTAAGCCATGATTTGCAAATGAATCAACTGTAGCGACGACAACAACGACAAGCAACCGGAGCAGCAGCAATGGAGCAACAGCAAAATATTTTAGATAGTAGCTTTGTACCAGGCTCATCAGGTCTCTACGTGGACTCTCTGCTGCCGAAGGAGCGCGATCGCATTGCGCTGAGAGCGAGGGCGGACCGCATAATCGAGAACGTGGTGGTCGGATTCGACTCGATGCTGGACCAGCTGGGCTGGATGAGCGCGGATTCGAAGCGGGAGGCGGCCAAGAAGGTGGCCAACCTGGTCAGGAACATCGCCTTTCCGGAATGGATCATGGACGACGCCCTATTGACCGCCCACTTGGATGACTTCCCTCTGCAGGAGGAGGACAGTTTCACCCAGTCCCTCGTCAAAATCAGCCGCTTCAACCGGCGAAGTGCGTTTGAGCCCCTCGCCGACGAAGGACACACCAATCGGGTCGAGTTCAACGGATTGCCGATGGTCGTGAACGCGTGGTACCAGCCCCAGCTGAACTCGATCACGTTCCCGTTGGCCATCCTGACGCCCTTCTTCGAGTCCAAGTCCACGCCGTCCGCAATCCACTACGGCATACTGGGCGCCATAGCGGGCCACGAACTGACGCACGGGTTCGACGACTCTGGCACCCAATTCGACGGTTTTGGGAAGCTGCGCCCATGGATGGACCCGAAATCGATGAACGCCTTCGAGAGGATGACAGAGTGTGTGATAGAGCAGTACGCCCAGTTCTGCCCACTTCCGGAGGAGCAGTTCTCCCCGAACTGCATCGATGGCTTCAATACGCAAGGCGAAAACGTGGCCGACAATGGGGGACTTCGTGCTGCGTACCGTGCCTACCGCAATGCAATGAACTTTCGAGGGGACGACTTGGCTCTGCCCGACCCCTTGGTGGGGCAATACGACCACGACCAGCTGTTCTTCTTGTCCTTCGCACAAACATGGTGCCAGATGCCCGTTGAGCAGTCGACCACCGTTCAGCAACTTCTGCTCGATCCCCATTCCCCGTCCAAGTACCGCGTGCTGGGCACCCTCCAGAACTTCGCAGCCTTCCAGAACGCCTTCCACTGTCCCAAGGGGAGTGCGTACGCGCCCCCGAATCACTGCAATGTTTGGGTCAGCGATGTGAAGTTGACCAATGGAGAGCCCTCAACCCCGCTCATGCCGTCGCTGAACCTGCCAAAGAGGGAGACAGAGCAATCGGACAAGTTCAAACAGGCAGCTGCATATTTCGAAAGTTCGGTGGACAACGAACAGGACCCGTGCAACAACTTCTACGAGTACGCTTGCAACGCATTCGATGGGGAGAGCTATTCCGACAAGAACAGCGTTGGGAACTTGATTGCACTGGCCAAGTCGATGAAGCAGGAAATCCGCGACCAGGCGAGGGCAAGGGGTTTGCCATGTTTATTTGGGTTGGTTTCGTTCAGATAGAGCCCATTGAGAAGGCCAAACTGACCTTTCGAAAGTGCGAGTTCATGATGGGGGACGGGGACCACTTCAACAGAGTGCTGGAACAGACAGACTTGCCGAGGCAGGTGTACGACCTGTTCCGGGAGAAGACCAAACTGGTGGGAGGGTCGTGGGAGTGAGGAATGCTGGGTACCAACTTCGTCCACGAACAGGATTTCCCCCTATTTGTCGGGGCGAAGCAGCTCGACTGGCCCTCCAGGGACCAGTTGTCGACCGCAATCGGCGTGCTGGGAGGCTCTCTGTTCGTGGACTCATTCGTGAGTGCCTTTGTGGACATCAACTGGAAGGACCCAGACTCCAACACGATGGCAAGCGCCCGATGATAAGAAATGCAAGCATTTGATTGACCAGCCGTACGCCCTGTTCATTGACCAGCCGACATTGGCGTTCAGTCCGCTGGTCTACTCCCCGGACCACTTCCCCCACTACCGCGACATGATCGGTTCCGTCGTGGAGGACGCGCTGGTTGCGATGGCCAAACATCTGAACGTGGATAGCGATTGGAACGATGTGAACAGCACTGTGCAGGACGTGATCGACTTTGAATGCGCACTGGCCAACAGCTTCGTGATGGGCCAACGCCAAGACATGGACGCACGCTACAACCTATTCACTCTGCAACGGGCACAGGAACAGTTCCCGTCCATAAGCTGGCCCCACTTGTTACGAGAGCTGAGTGCCGTAGGGCCGACCAGCGTGCAGCAACGGGTCCAACAGCCGGACTTCAGATTTGTGCTGATGGAGCCAGGGAACCTGGCAGGGCTGTTGGACGCGCTGAAGACAGGCAACACGCACAAGTTCACCGCAAACCAGATGCTCAACTATCTGTACTGTCAGCTGATTCTCGAATACGTGGACTTCATTCCGGGGGATAGCCAAAACGGTAAGAACAAAAAATACAGTTGAATGAGTGATCTTATGGTCTCTCTAGCTTCTATTCCCCTGAAGAACCAATGGCGCAACAAGTCCCTCAAATATCTCGGGGATGAACGCTTCAAACTGCTTCTGAATGATCGTCAACTCCGGTACAGACCCCCGCTGGGACCCGCCAAACAGCTTCCCCAGATTGAGCCAAAAAAATCGGCCAAACTGAACGACAGCCAAATTGTAAGCGTCGGAAACTGTTTTTGAACTGGGGTGAGTATCAAAGGCTAAATTATTCTATTTTTCTTTTTCTGCTTGTGAAAAGGCAAATATTCTGTCATTCTGTAGCCAAAAATTTAAAAAGTCAACTTGAAATTCCGGTATCGGGATTGAAAAAACCGGGATATCCCTCGATCCCGCTCAACCCTAATTTGAACTGGAACCCGTTTGAGAGCGACGTGAGTTGTGCCGAGTTCACTCTGGCCATCATGGACTCCGTAAGCGGACGGATGTGGCTCGATCACGCATTGCCCACTTACGAAATGCGCTCTCAACTGATTTCGGGTGCAGAAAAAGTGGTGAACAGGTGAAAGACAATGGGACCCGCTGAGCATTTGCACAAATCTCCCATTTCCAGTCTTCTTCTGAGCTTCCGTTCCATGGTCCAGCAGATCTCTTGGATGTCGCCTCAGGCCAAGGCGGCAGCCTTCAGAAAGTTGGATGGCATCGTGGTCAACCTGGGGTGGCCGGAGTTGGTGGTCAACAACACTCTGTTGGAGGAATACTACACGCCGTTGGATTTCACGGAGCAGGACAACTTCCTCGACATTTGGATGAAAGGCACAAAGTTGGCCCACTGGCGACAGTGGGAACACCTGCAGAAGAGACATGGCGCCGGTCGAACGGAGTTCAACGGGCAAATACTATTTGTGGGTTTTGAAGTGAGCAGAGATTCCATTTTGGGCATTGCCAGACTCGGTCAAGTACGGGGCAATCGGCGTCGTGTTGGGGCACGAACTGAGCCGTGGATTTGGTGGGGCTCGGGGGCCAGAGAGAGGGACTGGGCATGAATCAACCATTTTGAGACAACGGCGGTGTGCAGTGGGACTCCGAGGGGGTGCTGGACGGGTGGCTGGACACCTCCTCCCAGGCGGCCTTTGACCAAATGGCCCAGTGCGTCGCGGACGAATACGCCCAATTCTGCCCATTTCCGGTGGAGGGCAGCGTCCAGCCCGCATGCATCAACGGCAACAGAACTCGCGACAGAAACGTTGCGGACAGCGGAGGCAAGAGAGGTCGTCGGAAAGGCCATTATTCCCTCATCAGGACTCCACGCGGCCTTCCGAGCCTATCGCGCTGCCCTCGAGGTGGAGGGCCCGTCGAAGGGTCTGCCCGGCAATCTGGTGGGCCAGTTCAGCCACGACCAGCTGTTCTTCCTGTCGTTTGCGCAACCCTGGTGCCGGGTTCCGAACGACTTCGCGACTTGGCTGGAGCTGGCCGGGGGCGGTCTCTCCCCGCCCAAATATCGCGTGCTCGGCTCCATCCGAAACATGCCTGTCTTTCGCGAGGCCTTCAATTGTCCCGTTGGGTCAAACTACGCGCCCAAGGAGCACTGCCAAGTGTGGGTCAGCCCGGTGGCGGACCAACGTGAGCGGGAGGAAGAAGAGACCCCAAGGAGTGGACTGAATTTTGAGTGGATTCAATCGATCAATCAATTAGTTTGCACTTTCTGTTCAGACGCTCCATAGACCTGAGCGCCGACCCGTGCAACAGCTTCTACGAGTACGCCTGTGGACAGTACCAAGGGCCCAAGGGATTCGCGATCTACCGAGCGGACAATTACAGGAAGATTGGAGATGCCCTTCAACAGCTGAAACCCGTTGATATTTTGCATTTTATTGATTTGTGAAATTTCATTTAGAGAGCGAACTCGGCCCTTGAAAAATTGAAAAACTTTCAAAGTGCGTGCATTACCGCACTCGCTTCTCTGGACGCGAAAGTTGCGGATGGCGCGGTCGTGAAGAACAAAGTGGACACCTTCAGGGCCTACACCGGATTGGAGTTTCCGCTCTTCTCCGACCAAATGGCCCAAATGCCAAAAGCCGAAACTTTGGCCAAAGCGATGGCTTGGCTTTCGGCCAAGGAGGGCGTCGACACACTCTTCTCGCCGTTCGTCGACGTGGAACTGGCCGCCGGCGAACAGGGACAGAGTGCGCCCAAACACTACCGTCTGTTCATCGACCAGAACACACTTGCCTACAGCGTGACAAAATTGGCTCAGAACCCGAGAGCGTTGAGTTTTGCAGAAGTCCTACTACCTGCCGGGCACTTGGGAGCTCATTCGGGACGATTACGCAAAGAACGTGCTCAACCTGTTGGCCCGTTATGCGGTAAATCTTTTGTGCTAAATATTGGAAAAAACAGCCCCAGACACCAATAAAAACTTACAAACTAGGCCGTTCTGGGCAAGCCCTTGGACGAGGTGCGTCTGAACGACACCACGGAGGCACTTCTGAAGCTGGAACTGCGATTGGCCAGAGAGTTCAGCACGGACGAGAACACCCGCAGGGACTACGGGAGATGGGCGGAGGGCACGTGGCAGAGCTTGGACACTGCCAACAAAATGGTGCCTAGCGTCGACTGGGGAACCTATCTGACGGTGGCCAATAACCATAAATAAGCACACCGGTCGAACATGTTCCCCAGGAATTGTCGCAACTGAGCGGGGTGTACCTGAATGTGGCCGATTTGACGAAGCAGTTTGCCTATTTCGTTGAGCTGGACCGGCTGAAGGCGCTGAGCGGGGCTCTGCTGGAGGAAAAAAGTGTGCACCCGGATGAGCTGCTGAACTACCTGTTCTTCCGGATACTGCTCCAAAATGCCGATTTCCTGCCGCAGACAAAGGCGAACGGAGGATATTTGCGCATTATGGGGGAGAACAACCCGCTGAACAGACCCGTGACCAGCGGGCCCAGTCACCCCCTGCTGCGCAGATACCACGAGCGGGAGGACCCGTTCGAGCGCATTCCCCGCCAGGAGGATGTGCGGGTTACCTGTGCGGCACAGAGTGCGCTCAAGATGCAGATGGCCAGTGCCCGGGTGTTCACTGAACTGCTGTACCCGAGTGCGGAGGAGAGGAGGGCGATCAGAAAGTGGGCAGACAACAGAAGACAACAATGTGCCTGCCCACACTGTTCAGAAGCGTGTCCAAACTGGTGCAGGGGGTGCGGCACTCGTATCGCGGAATGCTGAACGAGCTCGATTGGCTGGACGGGCGGAGCCGGGACGAGGCCCTGGCCAAGGTGGAAAACCTGCAGGTCAACCTGGGATGGCCGGACTGGATTCTGGCGGACTCCGAGCTGGACGCCTACTTCGGCCCGCTGCACCTGATCGCCGGCGACAGCTACTTCTCGGCCCTGGACAAACTGACGGTGTTCAACAATTTCTTGCAGTACAGGCTGCTTCAAACCGAAAAGTTCAACGTGGACAGAGCCAACTTTGTTGGACCGCCAGCCACAGTGAATGCTTGGTACGCGGTAAGTCCAAACCGAGTCTGCGACGAACAAAGAAAGGAAACAAGTACAGCCCGAGTTGAACTCGATCACTTTCCCGGAGGGGATCATTCGCCAGCCCTACTTCAACCCGATGTGGCCCACTTCGGTCAATTATGGCGCTTTGGGCATTGTTGCCGGACACGAACTGTCGCACGCATTTGGTATCAGTCGCCACTTAGGAGTTAGTTGTGTTCGTTAAGATGACGGCGGAGTGCAATGGGACTCTCTGGGAGTGCTGCGCAAGTGGATGAGTGGGCAGTCGCAGACCCGCTTCAACCAAATGGCCCAGTGTGTGGTGGACGAGTACAGCGGATTCCGGGTCCTAAACCCGGACAAATTCCATCCGAGCAACATCAGCGGCAGCCAAACGCAAGGAGAAAACATTGCCGACAACGCGGGTAGGCTGGGATCTCGCATTTGTTTACAATTTCCCTCAAAGGCATGATTGCCGCTTATCGCGCCTACAAAATGCACATGGCCCTGAACGGGCCCGACCCCCGGCTGCCCGATCCGACACTCTCCGGACTGAGCCATGACCAGCTATTCTTCCTCTCTTTCGCCCAAACTTGGTGCCAGTCTCCGCCCACCGAAGCGGAAACATTCCGCCAGATTTTGGTTGGAACCCTTTCAGTTCCTCCACATCTCTCCATTGCAGATCGATCCGCATTCGCCGTCCAAGTACCGCGTGCTCGGTTCCATTCAGAATTTCCCCGCTTTTCGTGCCGCGTTCAACTGCCCAGCAAACAGTGCCTACGTCGGAGAACACCGCTGCCATGTGTGGGTGCCAGAGAACGCAGATTTCTGAAGAATGGCGTGGCAAACTGACAGTCCACCCTTATCGTTAATTGTTGGATTTAAATCCAATGAACTATGAGATTTGCAATGCTACGATGGCTAAAACTAAAATATAGGTGTGTGGATTCTGGACGTTCCGCTCACTCCCTCATCCGCAGCCACATCCACAACCTTAAGAAATGATGTTAGCATTCATCCGCAACCCATTTGGTTACCCCCATATCCGTATCCTCGCCCGCACCCGCCGCCTCCACAACCGCCGCCGTACCCCCCGCTGCAGCTGACAATGATGGGCCCCCCACCCCCGTATCCGTACCCGCCGCCGTATCCGCCGTATCCGCCATATCCATACCCCCCGCACCCTCCGCCACAGCCACATCCGCCGCAGGGGGGAGCACACACCGGCGGAGGTGCACAGCAGCAGCACCCTCCACAGCCCCCGCCAGCTCCCCCGAAGAAGAAGCCATTGCTCGGAGAAGGAAGCAATACGGTCGTCAAGAGCAGCGGCAACAGAATTGAAGAGCGCCGGAATTGGAATGGACTCATGGCTGCACTAATGAGGTGGAGACTGATGAGTGCCAGGCAAATAGTTGGTTGTATTGCGTCTCTAAATTCGAGAATAATTCCGGTCATATTTTTTGCTAAATCGATCGATGTTGTAGTAAATAAAAGAATAGTAGTTAGTTGGGTATTCGGCGATCTTGTGCTGATGTGGTGGATATTAAAACGCCTAATAAGTAATAACTAAGTTGCGACCCCCTTTTCCTTTGGGTGGGGTCCGCTTTGGGGGGTATAATTGTTCGCTCTTATTATCCCCCACAGACAAAATAATTTCCTCCGTGTGTTGCGATTTGGTGTCCACTCGACATCTATTCCCTTTTCTGTAATTGCTGGATGACTATTTGAACAAAGAAGGGATCCATTTTTTTGAACAAAAGAGGAATCCATCTTTTTGCTTATTATTAAGATGGATGATTTATTTTAAGAGATCGTAAATTTGAGTCGAAATTGTAAATAAAAGATGTTGGCTGCAATGGGTCAGGCCGTCAGGCGGGTGTTCAAATGCAATACGAGTCACGAGTGAATCGGTCAATTATCATCTTTTGCCCTTGAAAGTCTTTCTCCTCCTCCCTCCAATGTCTGCATCATTCCGATTGCTCCTCATTGTCGTCTTCATTTCGCCAGTCTTCCTCGTTTTCCACGTCCGACTCTTCTTCGCTCCCTTCAGGCAAATATTCCTCTTCGTCCTCGGAGATGTTTACTCCCGCCGTTGCTTCCATGTCATCTTCATCCAACTCTGCTGAATTGCAGGGACGAGCTCTCTTTGTCGACCGTTGAACAAAGGGTGGCGGCGACACACTTCTGCGCTTCTGCTGCTGCCTCATCGCATTTAGATGTCTTGGCTTGAACGGCCGACGCACAACTTCTCCTTAAAGAATGTACGAGTATAAACTGCATGTTCCTCTTCACACCTCGTCCATCCGGACGCCGATAGGCATAAATGTACACGTCAATTCCCTGGGAGGAGAGATGGCGGGCCAGAAGCGAGCGAGTCCGTTGCTCGTCCAGGTTCTGAAAGCCGAACCAGATCTGCGGCAGGTGCACACTGGTTGCGCCACTTTCCAGCGCGAAACGTTGCACTCTTCGCAAGCACTGCTCCAGAGAAGTGAGAGAAATACATTCTCAAAGTGTATGGAGGTGAACTCGACTAAAGGGCGTGACTCACTTGTGTAGCGATCGCGCTCCGACTGGACAACCATCAGCACAACGGACACACTGCGGGCAACCGGAGTGTCCTGCTCCTTCGCGTCCGGATCCGTCAGCTCCTCGAGTGCCTTCGACTCGGGCTGCTCGGCGACTCCGTCCACCAGATGGCTGTCCCCGCGGTGCAGGTCCTCCATCGCGGCGGCCAACTCGTACTGCGCTGGAATTCGGTCACTGAGTGTTCGCAGCACGGAGAACAGACCGCCCACTCCGAAATGACCTTAAAATTCGGAACTAACGCAATCTCTTCCCAATCGAATGCACCCCCATCGTCCACAGTTTGCAAAATGATTGCGCCAGTGCTTCGATCGGTTGGTGCTCTCTCCGGCTGTGTCAAATCTCCGCGCACATTGTAAATGCTCCCCGTCTTTTTGCCAGTCTCCACATTATTCTCCGGCAACGGCAAATTCATCGACTGATAATCTACAGGTTTGCCAATTAAATATCAGCCTCCAAATAGAGCTCACTTTTCGCCTCCCAAAGTGCGCGTTTCCTCTCGGCCTTTTCCTCCGCAAGCCTTTCCTTCCTCAGCAGCTCTTTCTCCCGTCTTTGCCGTCTAAGCTCTGCCAACTCTTCCTCAGTTAATGCTGGTGCTCGCCCTCTCACTTTGCGTCTTTCATTAGGAGATCCACCATCCGCAACGGGTGAAACATGTCCGACTCTTTTGAGCAAATCAACGTCTTAAACAAAAGCAACAACAGTCCGCACAAATTAAATATATAACCAATTGACCATTTTGTTGCTGGAGCAAACTATCCAGGGCCTGTCGATCCTGCAGGTAATTCCGGCCCTCGAAGTCATATATGGATTTGATGGCGTTTTCCTCCTCGCCCTCTTCTTCGTCCGCTGCTGGGGATGTTGTCTTCTCTTCCTCCTGGAGTATAATTCTGTATTAGAACATTTGTTATGTTTTCCCACCGCTAGCTCCCAAAGTCCATTTTTGGCCGTCTTGCCGATTTTCTCCTCCAACTGCTCATCAGTGAGTTTGTGGGATTTCGGCCTATCCCTCCGCTGATCCTGCTCCAAGTCCTTAAGGCCTTCCAGCAGCATGTTCGCCAAATCAACTTGCGAGGTGGGTCCTCAAATTCAAAAAAGTGAGACTATTTTTCCCTTGGCCAACCATCGTGCTCGTCAGTGCCCAAAACCATCTCTGATAATTTGAGTTTCTGTATCGCTCTGTACTTGATCATTTCCTCCAAGGTGTGTTTGGCGATTAGGCGAATCAGTTTGACCGGCCTGAAATGCAATTCTCAAAGGTCCTCGAGTGCCTTTTTACTTCTCCTGCCCAATTCGATGGCAACGCGCGGCAGCCTGCTTGTCGTTTTGAGGGTTGAAGTCCCAATCGAGGAAAATGACGGTGTCCGCTGCAGTCAGGTTCAATCCCAGTCCGCCGGCTTTGGTCGAGAGAAGGAACGCGAACACATTCGATCCGGGCCTCTGGAAGTTCTCCACCGATCTGAGGCGTTCCTCTGAATTATTTGAGCCGTCCAGTTGCTCAAACACGTAGCCTGGGACAACAAATTCAGTACTAAAATGGCCGCTCTTGCCCACCCTTGAAGGTCAAACAATCGGCCACGATGTTCAAGAATCGCACAAATTGAGAGAAGATCAGCACCCTGTGGCCCCTCTTCAGGAGGTATTCCAGCAGCCTCTCCAGGATCAGCGTCTTTCCGCTGCTGGTGATCAAATGCTCGCCCTCCTCGAATGGTTGTGGCTCGATTCCCGCAAACAGGTAGGGGTGGTTGCAGCACTTGCGGAGTTGCACCAGCACCGACATCAGGGATTGGCGTGCACATTTCGCGGAACCGGTGACCTCCTTGAAGTAACCTAAATTGGTGGGGAAATATTTGTTTACCCGCTTAAATGTAAGACTTACGTCTGTTGTTTTGCAAAATAGCTCGATAAATGTCGTACTGGAGAGAGGTGATTTCGTGGAACAGAACGACTTCGGAACACTTTGGCACCTCTTTGAGAATCTTCTTGTTCCTTCGCAGACAGTACTCGGCGAATAGCGCGCGGAATTCGGTTGCTACTAAAATAGAACTGGTGCATAAATGCAAAGCGATGTTCTGCACACCGTTTTCATCGCTCTTCATTTGCCCATATTTCTCCATAAATTTCGTGGCGCCATCCTCTGGGAACTTAGCTTCGTCGACCAGCTTCAGTAGTGCGTACAATTCCAACAATTTGTTCTGGATCGGAGTTCCGGTCATCAACAATTTCCATCTGATGTCTGAATTCTCCACGGCCTTATGCAATAGTGAAATGTCATTTTTCACTCTATGAGCCTTAAAATTAAAATCTAATTTGAAAACACTTAATTGAAGACCTCGTCAAAGAGCAGTGCGTCCCATGTGTACTTCAGCAAAGTTGCATCATTCAAATAGGTCTCAAATGTGGTCAGCAAAAGATTCCAACTGGCATTGCGCAACACGGTTTTACGCATTTCGGCGCGCTTTTCTTTAGCTCCATAGTAGCGAATGGCCTGCAGACGGCCACATGAGAACCTGAAAGAAAATGCAGTCGACAGATCCCATTTTTCTAGATAACTTAGACGACCTTGCAATTTCATATTCCCAGTGGTCAATAACTGACAGGGGACAAATGACAAGCACATGCGATTTGGAGTTCTCGGAACAGAGAATGGCGACTGACACAATCGCCTGACAGGTCTTGCCCAGTCCCATTTCGTCTGCCAAAATCCCCCCATGGCCATGTTCGTGCCATTCGATAATCGTTTTTATCCCGTCCAGTTGATATGCTCTCAATGAGAGACCTAAATGCCATGAATTGATTTTAAATAAAGAAAATAGGTAAACGCTACCAATGTGTTGCAATGATTTTTTTGCTTCTTCTAGGGTGAGTGGTTTCATAAGCGCAGTATGTTGTTTGAATATTTTATTCGTATGCATTACTGACTGAAAAGAAAAAAAGCTAAAACAACCTAGGTACTACACGTTTAATGAAATGTGGTAAATTTTGACATGTCAAACTTTGTCCAGATTAGTCGGAGCCTACTTAGCTTAAGCTTAGAGCCTACGTTTCATACTCTATGTAAACTTAGCTTATTAAAGCCTACTAAGCCTAGCTTAAAGCTTAAAACACTACAACTTCCAATTTCGCTTAAAACGTTAAAACTAAAGAGGCTTAAAACAAAGAATAAACGCAAATTTAAAAACCGATTGCCAAAATTTTACTAAAAACAATTGACATTGAACTATGTACTGGCACTGAATTGTGGGCACAGAAACATGGACATTGAACTGTGCCATTGTGCCAGCAGCGCAGCTGCCAGTCCGAAATCTTAAATTTTAATTTTTAAATCACAAATTTCACAATGCCAAATACGAATAATTTAAAATAAAAATTAATTCTTTTTCAAGCTTCAAATTAAATTCCTCAATACGTCAATACCTCAATACTATGGTTGTATAATTTACCGGTAAAAAATGATTCGGTAAATTTACCGGTAAAAAAACCGGTAAAAAACCTCAAAATCGGTAAATATGCGGTAAAAAATGAATATGCTTTATAGAATGTTCAAATGCTCTCATATGCTTTA
>VAHH01001117.1:0-14400 GCA_013357305.1 Radopholus similis | reverse complement strand
TATTTTGGCATTTTCGCCACCTATTTTGGCCTTTTTTTTCACCTATTTAGGTACCTATTTTGGGATTTTGGTCACCTAAAAATCCTAGCCCTACTTATTAATTATCTTTTTTGGACATTCGAATTTGTATATTTGGCGTAATGTAATTTGAAAACGGCCGTCGATTCTTTTGGGCAATACTAGGTACTATGTAGTACTAGTCAGACGTAGATTGGGTTTTTTAGGCAATGAAAAATAAGAGGATTTTTTAGGCAATAAAAATAGGAGAATATTTTTAAGCATCCCTATGGGCTAGAAATGTGGCAGAGGCAGAGGCATCACTTTGTTTTCCTTTACAATTTTTCAGCGTACATAAATGATAAACTTCCAACACGAATTAAACCATCAGCCATCACTAATTGAAATATTATGTATCTTCTTTTTTCAGGCCTAAAGGCTTGCACTCCAGCACCAATCCGCCCAATTCCAGGCAAGACTCCAAAAAGGGCACACAACTTTGTCAATATCCTGATGCGCAACGCAACAGTTTTTTGGACGCATAAAGTTGAATGGACGCGCAAAAAGGTTTGGACGCGTAAACTGCAATAAAGGTATTCAAAAATTGGGTTGAATTAACAATCGATTTCGGTTTTAGCAGCAAAAGGCGCCGGTCGGCTTATTGGTGTCAATTGACACTGGAAGGTGAAAAAGAGCGACGACAAAGCAGAGGTCCAGTTCAACAGGAGGTCCATTGAATAGAATACGCAGATGCGTAAAAAAAGTGACGCTGACACGGCCAGGCATCTCTGTCATGTTCAAGATGCACCGTACTTCCGCCTGACCCCTCCATTGACATCAACCGAATGAAGTAATATATTGAATTTTACTAAATTGGGGTCACGAAAGAAGTTAAGCCGATCTACTCATTTTTAGCAATTTTATAAAATGGGCCCCCAAAATTTGACGAATAAATTTATCTTTCTTTTTAAGGACATTGTTACTGTAGCTGAAGCCACAGATAACGAACGATGAGTGCAAACTCAGACTCTTGCGCAACTTCGTTTCGCCGTTTGACAAGAACACAAAGAGCAAATCAGAAACGAGGTAAGATGGTGTCCAGACAATTGGGCACCAAATGAGAAATTGCTTTCGATTATTCTTGTCCAGGTCACGAAGAGAATGAATGAAACAATTCAAAATTATTTAAATTTAAGGTGCATTATTTTCAGTAATAATTTGTAACTTTATTGCGTTCAAATTTTAATGCCGAGGAATTAATAAAATATTAATTTTCAATTATTAAGGATTGGTAGCGAACAACCCAGGATACACAACCTGCTCAAGGAAGTCAACCGGTTAAATGAGAAGGAAGTATGTTTTTGGGATAATTTGTTTCTTAAATAAGCTCGGCCATAATTTAAGCATAGCGATTCCGTCCTGGTGAAGGGGAGAACAATTGAGCCCCGATTTGTTCCCCCGCCGCTCTTGGGCTTCCCGCGTTTTTAGCCGCAAAGCCGTCACACACGTCCATCCATCGACACTCCTGTGAAGGTGTAAATTTAAAATGCTTGGATTCGATGAGATGTGTGAAATAAATATTCTGTCGTTTTGCATCTCTTGTAAACAAATGTTTCTTGGCAAAATAAATATTATTGATTCCTAGAGCAGCGGGAATTATTTTAAAAAATCGGAATTAAAAAAATTCAGAAGCACCAGTGTTCAAAGTTTGTCCCATTGCAGAAGGTCCATTCCATTTATTACAGAGTCCGATCTTTGTTCCCGGTTAACATGTGTTTATTTGCCGTAACAATTAGTAAATGCATATGATTCAGTGGTTATTCACACATTTGTTTGTTTGCATTTCGCATAATTCTCGGTTTATTCATTTGTATTTTCTTTCAGCTGTTTTTCCGCGCCTCTTTCTCCTCCTCCTTTCCATGCGCCGAACAGTTGCGGGGAGTGATCGAGGGCGAAGAGTGCGACTTTTGGCGCAAAAATGCCTTTAAAGGTGTCAAATAGATTAATTGAATAATTTCTCAACAAAATACTAAATCGATTGAGTTTCTCGAATAAATTTGACCTTCTTCTTGACGACCAGTTGGGCCCAGGTCGGCTTCGGGATTTCCTCCGCTGCGGCGGGTTGTTGTTCAGTCACACTGCTGCACTCCCAGGATCAATTAAAAGTCAATCAATGAATGCCTCACAAGTCTACTTGCCTCTTCGCCTCCTTCTCGGGAGCGCTCTTTCCCCCGTTCGGCTGCTCGCTGATGCGCATGTCGCACAGTTTGAGCAGCTGCTCCTCCTGCCACCTCTCCTCCGCCTGCTTCGCCTCCTCCGCCTCCTCCTCATTCGTCAAAGTGTCGTTGCGGCTGAATCAATAAATTTTGGGGATTCGTTTTCAAAATCTGGAAAGATGTCCGTTCATTTGGAGTTCAAATCCCAACCAAAAATAGAATAGCCCATTTTGGGGGTGAAGTTTGAGGGACCTCTCTCCGAAAATGCGGCGGAAGGTGTCGCTGTGTTTGGCGACGGTCAGCCGGTTGGGGATGTGCATTTGCTGGACCCCGCTGTGGTGGTGGTCCACCTTCCACGGGTTCCAGCTCTGCTCCTGCTCCCGGCTCCCCTCGTTTTTGGCGTCCAACTCCGGCGAACTGAACAGAAAAACACAATGTGCACGGGCCTTTGCCGGGTTCAATAAGCTCAGTCCCAATCTGTCCCTCACCTGGATGCCCAAATTTGGCGCGTTGCGTTTGCGCCGGCCACCCCCAGGAAGCCGGCCGCGTAGATCGACTGGGTCGAAGACTGCACAGAGTGCCCCGGGGACTCGAATTGCGATGCGGCGGACGGCGGAAGAAGGGGTTTCCCTGAAACGGACGGAACTCGCTTTTCGCCAAATTGACTTGAGGAACCGCCGAAGGAAAAGACGGACCGAAACCGAAGGACGGAATTTTGCGAACAGTTGCTATTGTTATGGTGAGAAATTGGGCCAAAAATTGGACCTGTGTGTGTGATCAAAACTGATCAACGATTGCTCTCAATTCCTCAAAGTCCCACCGGAAATCAACTTTCTTTTGACTTTGATTCGTAACATTCGCTACGGTCGTTTCCGGTCATTTCACACCGCCAAATTGTTCCCACTTTGTCCCGTTTTTTGCGCACTTATCGGCTGGAAGGCGCTGCCGAGGCCCCCGATGGGGGCGAACTCCTGCGGCTGGTGTTGTTGGTGCCCCACTGCGCCCGCAAAGGCCGCCGGCGAGTGCTGCAAATGCGGGTAATTGTTCTCGGCCACGGGCCCCATCCAGGGGTGCGCCTCCGGGGGCCCGAACTGCGTTTGCATGCGGGCCTGCTCGTTGAGGGCCCCCGTGGAGCGGGTGCCCAGCTGCCAGCTGTCCTCCGGGCACAGAGTGTTCCCGCCCGCACCTCCTCCCTCCCGGCCACACAAGTACTCCGCCGACCTAATCGACCGTTTGTTTGGGGGTTTCACACCGAAAGGAGACAACGTCCCAGGGTCCAAATTTGATTTCCATTTGAATAGTATATTCTGGAATTTTGTGAAGTTTAAATTTTGAAAACAGACTCAGAATTTTGATTAGTTTAAAATGCCAAAACTCTAAAAAGAGGACTCATGATGAGAATATTCTGGAAAACATTTAGAGCCAAAATCGTTTCAATTCTTGGAATTTTTAGGAGTTTAAAGGCTTTCAGAAAATTTCAAAATTTGCAAGGGATGCCAAAGCTCCCGGAGACCACCGACTTGTTCTTGGCCTTTTGCATGCCCTGCTCGAACACACTGAGCAGGGACTCCTTTTCGTCCTCCTCCAACAGCGGGGTGTGCGAGTTCCTCCGCCCGCGCAGCACACTGTCAAAGTCAATGGGACTGCGCTTGCCCCTCTGCACTTGGAGCCCCACTCCGATTTCCCGCTCTATCTCGCCTCCTCCTCCTCCCAGGCCCTGGTCAAACGAGGGCCCAAACACACTGAACGCCGGCACTTTTTGGCGTCTGCCGCTGGCGCCCTCCACGCGCGGCGGCGCCATCCCCGCGCCCGCGTTGGACAGACTGTTCGAGCTCCAGCAGTTCAGCTGCGAGAGTCCGGGCGGCGGGTAGAAGCCCGGAGGGGTGTGCGGACCTGAACGGGTGGATTGAATCTGAAAATACTTTTTGATCTTTATTCACGCATTGTTTGATCTGGGGGTTGTCCAGTCGATTGGAATTGGACTGTTTCGTTACCCAACTTTGTGGGGTCGGATCAGTCAACCTGGGCAGGAGAGTTGTTCATCCAGTTTTTTAACACGTACCTCGGATGGCAAATTCAGTGAGCTTTCTCTTTCCCTTACCCATTTACGATTACTGTTCGAAACAGTTATTTGAAAAAGCAAATATGTTCGGGCAACTGACCGAAAAGTTGAATTGGGATTAAATGTGACATGTTGCCAGAGACTTTTTATCCCTTATAGGTATTTCTCTATTGTTCCATTTTCCATTATAATTTTTTCCTCCGAGAATCTTGTATTATCCAATTGTATCTTGAGTGAAATAAATAATTGAATAATAAATCAATATTTGTCGGTATTTTTCAACGGTCAATTGAACCTAAGTACCGAACAAAATAAAAACATTCTCGGGGATTGAATAACCCGAGAAGAGCTTGTGTCTTTATCCAAAGGTAAGGTGCCTTCCCACTTTGCCAATTCTCCAACATTTCTGGCGCTTTCCAGTCACCTGATGAGTCGCTCTCCTCCTGCTTCTCGAACAGAGTGTTCGGGTCGCGGTTGTACACGTCGCTGGAGGAGAAGCTCTTCTGCTGCTGCATCTTGCGCATCGTCAGACGCAACTCCTCGATGCGCTTCGAGCCGATCGGACCCACTTCAGTCGTGTGCTGAAATTGGCCGGTGGATTGGACCTCCAGCGGGGGAGTAAATTGACCTGTTTCACTGGGAACGGCCTGAAATAGAGGTTGCTGGCCGAGTTCGAGTGGATCAGCGGCATAGATCCGGCCATGGTCCTTTTCAAATCTGAGGACAAATCAATCGATTTACATTGGGGGAAGTACTAAATATATATTTGTGTTTCCCACTTTTTGCCTCCATTTGCTGCTTCTGCTCCATGCCGATTGTCTGGGCCAGAGGCGGGAAATGGTCGCGGAAGTTGCCGTAGTCCAGCTGCTCCATTCGGCCGTGCGGGTCGATGTTGAACTGAACGGGCAATTTCTCTGATTCTGGGCTAAGTTTGGCACTGCCCACATTTCCGCACGTCTCCGTCTTGCGCAACTGTCTGTTCTTCGGACCGATGGTGCCCCTCGATGAAGTGCCGACGGGCCCTCGGGCCAGCGGATTGTAAATCGGGTTGCCCTCCAGCAGATGGTGCGCCTGGACCTTTTGGGCTGGCTGGGCCTGAACATTCAAATCATTCGGAGTGTGCCTCCAGTTGTTTTATTTTGCAATCGGTCTTCTTCATCTTTGTCCAGTCTATCCATAGTCTGGAGTCTCCTCCCCAGCTCCCCACATCCCCACCTCGTTGTTGTAGTCCAGCGATCCGTTGGCGGCGTCCGCCGCACTCGGCTTCGGATGGATGAAGAAGCAGCGCAGTCCGAACGGGCAGATGCCCGTCTGCGTGTAGTTCTCGCAGATGCGCGTCTTGTACTTGGGGTTCGGTCTGTTGGCGCTGCAACGAAAGTTCCGAATTGGTCAGATCAACTTCTGCTGCTGGGGACTGACGGCAACGGCTGCAGGTCCTCCTCCCCGTGGGCGAAGTTGCAGTTGTCGCCGAACACGCACTTTTTGCCCTCCAGCCAGGCCTGGCACATGGCCGTCTTGTAGGCCTCCTTCTGGCGGAGGCGCTTCATCGTCGGGTCCATCGCGTTGTAGTGCAGGGAGGAGCGACGGCGGCTGAAAACAGTGCATAGCTCCAAACACCCATTTGGAGTCATTTCGGGGCAAATGAATCGAAGTGCCAAATAGGCCACACAATATAATCCAGGTTCACCTCATCAGCACCGGGTTGATGTACTCGCTGAGGTCAGTGACCGAGGCGTTCTTCGCCAGCGGGGCCGTTTTGGCCACCGCCAACTGTTTCGGCACTGGGCGCTGTTGTTGGAGCTTGAACGGGGGAATTGGATTGGATCCTTCTGGGCATTCTGGGCGCTCACCGCCTCCTGATGCTGCTGCTGTTGGTTGGCTGCCGCCATCAGTCGCTCGTACTCCGCGCGGCCAATCCACTCCAGTTGTTTTCCGTTGCTGGGAAATTTTAAAATTTTGAATTTTCCGAAAAATTGCGGAGGAATTGGTTTACTTTGCCACAAATGCAGAGCAATTTGATTCGGATAATGCCCTCAATTCAGCAAACAGATCAAATGGATGAAAACGTGAAAACGTAAAAATGGAGAGTGGATTTGGTCGAATAGTGTGGGCAGCAAAATACCTACTGGGGAAACATGGAATAAAGGAAAGGGGGGGGGAGAGAGCCATGGATAGAATGGATTTGGGTGAATGAATGGCTCTGGGGGAGGGCATTCACCGCTGCAAAGGATTGTGGATGGGGGATTGGGGAAGGGCCCCAATGTTGGCTCAGGGCAGAGGCGTGATTAGGCGGTGGGGGACCCGTCCAGGTTGGCATTTTGGGAGTGGTGGGCCCCCGATTGGGCGAATCCAGAGCCCCAATCGGGGCAAAAGGGCACCCGAGCTATATTTGGGGAACGAACACAAGCCTAGGTATGCCTACCAGACAGCAGCAGAGGGGAAATGTTCGATTTGATGGAAGAAGAAGCTGACGCCAAAGTGCAACTGGATTTGGGTGTGCGTTCATTTGTCGAGACATCCCCCGAATGTGTGTGATGCTCATCAGTGTCTGTAAAAAAGCTTCACCTACCTATCAACACTAACAAAATTAGTGGTGCTTTGTTGCGTTCGCAGTTCAGCGTTCGAGTATTTTGGTGTATCGCCCGTCAGATTACCTACACATAGGTATTTATTTATTTATTGTTGTGCAATTGGTTTTACAGTCGACACTCGACATTCCCCATTAGAGCCGTTGGCGCCGCCATTTGGAGAGCCGTTGAGAGACCACTCACTCTTTTTGCCTGTTCTGGTCGAGACGCCGAATTGGAGGCGGACAGATCTCTTTGGGTACACTGTGATC
Source organism: Radopholus similis (assembly GCA_013357305.1). Classification (NCBI taxonomy): domain Eukaryota; kingdom Metazoa; phylum Nematoda; class Chromadorea; order Rhabditida; family Pratylenchidae; genus Radopholus; species Radopholus similis. The sequence goes on along the minus strand of VAHH01001117.1, from coordinate 7,286 downwards.
ACGTAATCACCGGACACATTGATCGGAGCGTTCACCAAACATAGCAATACTATTGAATGTTGATAGCCACTACTAAAGGAGCCAACAAATCTTTGCCCATTTCGCAATTTATTTTGGGACTTTTCAAAACGAACGTTGAGAGACCCCTTAAAAATTGAAAAATTTAGAGGCTTGGTCCAAATAATATAATTTTTGTGATTGTAGTTTTCGGTTTACAAATATCCAATTTTGCACAATTATTATTCAATTTGTATCTGTTTTCGAGGGAGGGCAAATTATTTGGTGCAAACATTGGATAGATTTATTTGCGGCAGAAAGGGAGCAATCGGAAAGCCTCTTAAAACAATTGGTGCCATCACCTTTCACAATAATGAATTCAGTGCAATTTGGTTGCCCGATTTGGGCACTTCCACTGTTTCACTTCCACTTCAACCGGATCACTCACCATCACCGCCCACCCACGCGGTTCCGACAAACATAAAGGCCATGCAATTCACTGCAGAGAGCGTCAGTTATATTCATTAAACCGAATTGAGGTGAAAATTTTCCCGGCAATTTTATGGCCAATTTTGTGCATTTTTGGATTCAGAAATTTACTAAATTTATTCTAGGCCGGGGGTTTACAGGTTTCCTGCCAAAAATACGAACAATACGACGAATCCAAAAAATAAAGCCTGTTCTGGGCCCCCAATATATGAGCAATTGCAGTCGATTCCCCCATTTTACATATTATGCTCCATCTCAAAAATGCGTTTCTTCTCCTGTTGCCGAGATCAGTTGATCCGAGCAGTTGTCCTAGGTACAAACAACAGAATTGGGAATCACCCGAATCCAGTGATTTTCTACTTAGCCGTTGTTACAATAAAAGCCGAGTGAATCTGCGGGAAATGTCATTTTTACCAATTTTTAGCCCAAATGGTCAAATTGGCGCTTTCCCCACTCATAGTTTTTGCGCTTTTGGCCTCCTCCATTTGTGGGGCCGTTGGCCAATCCAAGTGCCATTGCGGCAAGATGGTTCTCGCGGAGATGGAGCAGTACACGCTGGGGGACGAGAACAACAACGTGGTGGTGCAGGGACGCCGAAAACTGATCGCCACTGGGGGCACCGGACAGGCAAGAGGCAAAGGGATGGGGATTCTGAGGAATCTGGTGTGTGAGAGGATAAGCCGAACACGGGTTTAGGCGAAAACAGTTGGGATTGGCAAAATGAGACCACAGCTGATTGGGATGGCCCAATAATGGTTATGGCCAATTCGGCTAAAAATGCACCAATGTCTCCGAGCCAATTCCCCTCCCTTCCACCATTTCAGGTGTTCCATTTTCACCCGGAATTTTTGGACAAAAGCGAAGTCAGCGCCAAGGCGCCGCTCGGCAAATGTCTGGCGCTGAAGGTGGTGGACTTTGTGCAGTTCGAGGAGAGCAATGTGCCCAATCGGGACCAGACTCTGCGAGCGGTGGTCCAAAACGAAGTGAAAATCATGCGCCACTTCGCCAAGTTCCAGACGCAAAATCTGATCCAGTCCTATCTCATGTGGGGGAATTAATTTAAGAATTTGACATTTTAAACAAATATTTTTGGAATTCCCTCGATTCATTGGTTTCCAGAAAAGAGGCGAACGCCGGCAAAATGCTGGTCCTGCTGCTGGAGATGGGCGAAATGGACTTCTCCCAATGGCTGGACGAGCGCTGGAGGCACTGGCAGGGGCGGTGGCTGGAAAGTGCGCTGAACAATTTGGCCAGGGGAGAACTGGCCGAAGAAATCCACCACGAGCTGGACAGGGTGTTCCGCGAGTTGGTCCAGGCCGTCAAGGAGTTCAACACGGGTGCAGGAAATATTTTTTAGAAATTTTGAAACAAAATTAATTTCACATTTATTAATTCATTTTTGCATTTCTTTTGGGCTTTAAGCAAATTTTTGAACATTTTCTTGGTCCAAATCCAATCAGTCGATTTAATCGACTCACCCCTTTTTACGCCTTCTTCAGCGGCCATTCACCTGGACCTGACTCCGTTCAACCTGCTGGCCGTCCGCTCCGACGGGAGCCCACTCTCGTGGCGCCTGATCGACTTTGGCGCGGCCAAGTTCATGGGCCGGGACCAGCTGGCGAACACCTGCTACGAAATCGACAGCCCCTGGATCTCCTATCGCTACTCGTGTCCGGAAATATTGCCGCCAAGGTTCTACGAGACCACCGAGTATTGCGTGGGTTTTGAACACTTCATGTGGAATTGACAACTTTTAGCCAACCAAAAAGTTCATCAGTTGTTATTGGTTATTAATGTTTTCAGGTGAAGGTCTCGTCCAAAGCGGACATTTTCTCGCTGGGCGTGGTGCTGGCCGAGATGCTGCTCTTCACACCCCAGATCAGCAGCGGACGCAACCCCCAGCAGTTGGTGTTCGCCCCCCGCGACCACTCCAGACAGCACATTTTCGACGTACGGGAAGCAATTTCCCGGACCCCGTTGGAACAGCTGGAAAGTGCCGAAAATGACACAAACACTGTGGGAAGGCAGGCGAAATTGGACACACTGCGCAGATTGTTGCACAACAATTTCCCGAACTACTACAAATTGCTGAAGGTAAAGAATGGGGAAAGCAAACTGTTATTAAAGTTAACTGTAGTATGTGGTGGTTGTCTAATTTAGAAATTGACTTTGATCCCGAATTTAAGGCCCTCTTGGCCGAAGACCCCAAAATGCGGCCGAGTGCCATCGGCATCGAACAGTTCTTGGCGGGTCAGTGTCGCCTGGTGGGAGTGGTGCCAGAACCGGAATTGGGAGAGCACCACTCAATGGCCGATTTGACAATGCCTGAGTGCGACACAAAGGGAATTGGGGAGTTGGAGCCGATTGCTGTCTGATCCAGAAGATTGATTATTCGAGTACCCGTGCCCTCGTGGGTTCGAACATTTTCGCGCGTGGATAAAGTGAATGGCTGTGAATCGGTCGAAAATGGATAAAACAAAGACGAAAAGTTTTATCCAAATATATGTATGAATGTGTATGTCTGTTTTGGGGAAATAGGAAGGCACTTTTTGCCGATCCGTAAAAATATTGTGAATGGGGAGGAGTTAGTAACAAATGTTAAGAATGATCGATCGATTCTTCTGGTTTATAGGAGTCTTTCAGAAACAGGCCGAGTCCTGAATCTCGTTGAGCACATCGGCCGCCTTCTCGAGCGTCTGAAGACGCAGACCAATTTATAGTACAAGTATGACTTTTGCGAACCCACCTTAAGCCGATTCTGGAGGCTGGCCCGCTTCATCTGAACGCCCTCATCCTCGTTGAGCAGTTCCTCGACCTGCTGCTGGTACAGCTGCTTCTGGAGCTGGATCTGCATCTTGTCCTTTGAGCAAAGGGAAAATATTTGGAATGCGTCCAAACTTAGGCGGACTCACGTGCATCTGCTTGACAATCCAGTAGTTGATCGACTTGGGCACAACGTCCAGGATGGTCTGGCGCACAATTTCGAAATACTTCTTGATCAGACGACCTGCAGATGAAAAAGAATTAATTTTTTCCGTCCCATTGCACTTACGGATGAGCGCACAGTTCTTCTTGTCACGGCCCGTCATTTCCACCATCTCGGCTCCCCTTTGTGCCTGGTCCTCCTCCTCTTCGTCGTTTTGCGCTGCGTATACGTTCGCTCCGTTGATGTTACCGATTGGAACTTGGTGGGGCCCAAATGGTCTGTAGGACACTTTCGGCTCGTTGGGGTCCTCCATTTTGAGCACTTTGAGCAGCTCCGCCTCGCTGGCGAACCCCGGATGGCGGGTATTGATGTAGTAGTGGTGGTAGGCCAACTCGTTGCGCACTGCCCTGCGAAACGTGGAAATCGATTGCAATTGCCACAATGGCCAAAAATACTTTTCCTCATTTCAATTAGACACTCACTCGTGGGCCTGTTTCAGGCATTCGGTGATCATGTTGACCACAACGCGTCCAATCTGGACCTTGAGCCGCGGGAAGCGGTTGAGTTCCAGCTAGAATTGAAAATGATCGTTGTTTATAATCCGTCACACCCAATTTTGCGTACCTGCAAATCCGGGTCACAGTAGTGGACCGCCTTCTTCATCTCGTCGTACACTTTGTCCACGCAGTTCAGACTCGGTTTCTCGAGGCGGTGGATCTCCCTGCGGACGAGTTGCTCGAAGCACTGTTCGGGCACCAGCAGGATGGGGCGCAGTCCCATGCAGCTCAGAATTGCCGCGTGGATCTTGTCGTTGGTCAGGTGGGAGACCGGGTCCAGTTTCTCCAGTTCCGCGCCAAACTCATTGTGGATCAGATAGGCGATCTTCGCTCCGCCGAGCCTGCAACAATTTTGGATCCCCTTTAAAGTAATGTTAAGCTCTCACAGTCCGCCATTCTTCGTCTTCATGTCGTCGTCTTGTTGGCTGACGCAGCCCTCGATAGTCTCGTTGTAGGCGTTCACAAAGCGGTTGATGAGCCCCAGAAATGTGGACAACGGATCAATGACCGGCGCGCCCAATGCCTCCAACTCTTTCTCACACTGCTTGATTTTGTTGTCAACGCGATCCTTCAACTCGGGCATACACTTGCGAATGTGTTCCTGCAAATGGATGGGAGTGCATTAATAGACTTGGATTCAAACTAAGTCGATTGATCCACTGATCTCACATCTCTTTTGCCCGTCTCCCCAAATCCCAATGTACCCACCATGAGCATTTTGCTGAGTCGTTTGGCCAAGTGCTCGATTCCATTGCGCGAGGCGATGCTCAAGTAATGACTCGAGAGGAAGTTCTGCTCGCTCGTGATGCAGTCCACAATGCTCTTGTTGTTGTTGATGTCCGCCTGGGAGCGGCTCACACTGAAAGGGTGAGGGAGGAAGTTGTGGCGGAGTAGCCGACCGATTGCTTCTTCAAATGATCAACTCACATCCCAACGATGCCCAGTTTCACAGGAATCACCCGGCCCATGAGCACCTAAATCAAAAGATGTTTTTTCATCTTTTATCGATAGTAACTAACGTCCATCGCATCGGTGCCCTGGTCCATCAGATCCAGCTTGGTGATCACGGCCAGAGTGCGCTCCCCCTCCGGGTCCACCTCCTTGGCCAGCTTCAGGGCGTCAGAGTTGGCAAAGTCCTGGTTCGCCGGAGTCACCGCCAGGATCAGCGAGTTCGGGTTCTCGATGTAATTGAGAATCATTTCGCGGATCTGATCCTGCAGAGTTTGAAATTTTTCACTAATCGGCCAAAAGCCATTGCAAAACATTTACTCTATGCAAAACTGACCTCGATGTCTGCAGGCTGGTCGCCCACCGGCACTTTGGTGATGCCGGGCAGATCCACCAGCGACAAGTTGACGACGCGATGCGAATAAACGGTCAGCATAATAGGGGTGTCGCATATTCCTTTATTGTCTCCTGCTGCGCGCTCGGTGTCCTCTTCAATTTCGATGCGAACTTCCTGAAAGTGGGAGTAACGGTGAAATCAAACACTCATATGAAACTCCCTAATCCAGGTTATTAGTTAGAGGTTACAATCTAATAAATTATCAAATCAAAGATGAAGTCTGAGGATCAAAGCAAATAAGATTTGTTGAAATGAAACCACCAAATGCAATGTGAGAGATAGGTAAAATGTAAAAGGAAACAGGTATCCGATTGACCTGAATCTGATTAAACTGGACTGAAAATCTGATACCTCGAAATCGGTGTAGATGTCCTCATTGTGTCCAAACTGAGCCCAGTCTTCGTCATTGAGCGCTAAAAAGCAGCCGAGTGACAATTCCGGTCCCGCGCGGCAGAAAATCACGACGGACGATGCCTTCCAATACAGACGATTTGCCCGCACTTTGGGCGCCGATCACAACAATCTGGGGCAGCTGGATCTCCTGCTCCAGAGTGCCGATGCCCACGTTGGTGGCAAACACATCTGTGTGGAGTGTAACAAACTTAAATCAATCGGATTCGGTTTGGTCCAATAAAATGGGAATTTTCGATTATTTCTATTGATGATTGATAAATCATAAGCCAATCAAAATGAGGCATTTTATAAGCCAGATTCAATGTGCATGATTTTTATGAGTCAGAGCTCTAACCTTGCAGTTTGTTGACCACATCGATCAATTCCTTCATTCGGCCATACTTGATTTGCTCTTCCATTTGTGATGAGTTGTTGCTAGGTGAATTAAGATTTTGTCGTTGGTTAGATCTTAAAAAATGAAAAATTTAGGCAAATTCGTCAAAGAAATCAATCCGATAAGATTATTTAAAATTGTGACTAGAATATAGAATTACAATTAGAAATAGAAACTCACGGCACAAAAAGAGCCGTCTTTCTTTTTGATTTTGATCTTGCCATTTGGCGATGCGAGATAGTTGACTAGGTAAAATCTGGAATGGAAAAGTGCAAACTGAAAAATGGCTCCGGGCCCTGGCTGTGATGAATGATGATGATGAATGATGATTAATGTTGAATATTGAATGTGGTAAGGTGACTAATGAGCTAATCAGTGTGGGTGGAGAATTGGGGAAGGCGGGAAGGTTTCAGTTTCAGCGCCGATCGTTTCAGGCAAGGGTGTTTGGCGGGATATATTTATAGGTATTTCGGCCAAAAACTCGGAGTAATTTGCCGAGTTTTCCTAACATTTGGTCTAACTGGCCGAGTTTTATGGCCCGTCAAAGGTCAAAACAACACTCTGGCGCTGAAACGTTCGGCATTGAAATGTGCCTATTCGATGAATGCGACACATAATTTTCTAAATTCTAGATTCTCGCCGCTTATTGGACATTGGTTCGGTTCCGGTATGTTTGGGAAGATTGGTAATCGTAATCGCTACTCGGAAAACGTATGTAATATTAATATCTAGTAATAAGTATGTAGTTTGTAGTACATAAATATAGGTACCTAGGTAAAAAATGAAAATGAAATGGGAAATGAAAATGAATGGTAAACGGAATTGAAATCAGAATGGCTGATGGTACAGCATAGTCAGTGCAGTGATGACCAGAGACAAAGGCAGAGGAACAGATGAAAAGGCAGACCGACATGCAGACAAATAGAGATAGGGGATAGCGCAGAGTGTGTAGAGCTGTAAAGCAAACCAGCAACCAGTGTTACGAGCCGTTTTTTCGTACTTTGTAATAAGTATGCTCTTGGTATGAAATTTATTTTTGTCCCTTTTTTAGTTAAAAATTTCGTTCTAGTTAACCAAGAGATACGAATCACGACATCAGTCAGCTATTATTGAACACAATTAGAATATTATATTATCTAAAAGCAGGGTTTCGATTTGTACTTTTTTAAAAGATTTGTACTTTTT
>VAHH01001116.1:0-14402 GCA_013357305.1 Radopholus similis | reverse complement strand
AATGCGTTCAGTGCACAGCGTTTTTTCTTTTACAAATGTAAATTTTTGTAAAATTATGATACATTTACTCAATGCCGTCATTGCATAATGCATCGCGCTAATTTATTTTTACATTGATCACACGTAGAGTTGACTGCTGCAAACCGCATTAGGTGCATTAACCACATCACCTGGTGACCAATGTTTGCTACATTCGCGCACATTGGGCCCCCATTTGCGTAATAAATGGTGCCTGAGCGGCGCAAATGCCAAAATTGGATGCCCCAAATCCAAAGTGGCACTTTAGCCGAGAGCACACTAACGCTTGTTTTCAACCGCGTTTTCCTCCCCGGGAGTGGACCGGAAAGGCAAAGCGCAAAACTTGCGCGCGGCAAATGTCGTCACGGAAACACAAAAAATTGTGACGCCAGTGGAGTGCCTCCTGCCCACAGAAGAGAGTCCACATTTTGCAAAAGGTGACGCCCCCAAAACGGGTTTTTAAGGGAATGCACAGCGACACCTTTTCAATGTCACCGTTCATTCTTTGCATTTCTGTTTCTGCAAGCGATTGGGCTTTAAACGTTTAAACGTTTGAATTTCATTTTCAGTTCATTTTAATCAATTTGATTTTTAATTTCCCGAATTTGTTCAGTTTCACGTCAACCAAAACATTTTTAATTTTTGCAAATTATACTTGGGCTTAATTTTAAATTTTAAAAGTCGACTTGTAAATCGACTATGATTTAAAAATTTGTTGTTTTACGAGTTGCAAATTCGTTTCATTCGTTTCGGTAATCCAGACCAGACTTATATAGTGATAAATGGCAGAACTGATTTCGAATTAAGATGTCATTTAATCTAAATTCAAATTTAAGCTTATTAAAATGCCCTCATTTCTCGATTTCTCAACCTAGTTTTTTATTTTTATTTAAAAATTTGTCCACATCATAAGTATGTATTATGAGAATTGAGACTTTGTGACTCCCAAAGAATTGCGCCATTTTCAGAGAATATTTGTTGTACTCGTTTATGGGTTGTGGAACACTAAAACCAAGCGTGGGACTAATTCCCACGTGAAGAACTGTGTCCCGCGCGATCATTTTTGGCCACATCCCTTTTTTATTGTTTGTTCTTTGAGTTGCTTTTTTGCTCTTCGACCCAATTTCTATTTTCACCCATGCGGCTATTTCAGTCGAGTTCCAAAATCAAAGAATGCATCCATTTTGAGCCACATTTTGGGCTGCTTTAAGCGAAATTTGTGTTTTACTTATAATGTTTGTCCTTTGTGCCACACTTATCAATGAATTTGCAAGCAAACATTTTCTGCTTTTGCTCAGTAATGGCGTTCATTAATTCACATGGGTTACAACTCACGAGTGGAACAAGTCAGCAGCATCCCATAAACAAAATGTTCTTACAATGAGTTTGCATTGCCTCTGGGAGTGACAGTCTCAAATTCACACTTTCTCTGTTCCACAAAGTCTTTGAAACGTCCTTATTTGTTTTACTTTAATCACTTCGATTCCATCCTTTGGGCTGATCAGCAGCACAAATCCATTGGAAGAGATTTTTAGTCTTTGAAATTGAAAATGAGACTAATAACTAAGTTCCCTCAATTTTGTTTTGGAGAGCTGATGTTGGATGTTGTGGATTGGTCAAGAGTTGGTGCTGGGACACACAATAGTGACAGTTTCAAATTCACATTTTTCTCAATTTTCCAAAGACAAATACTTTCTTTATCTGCTTCACTTTAAATCGATATTAATAGTAAGTACACTGTGACCGGATCATCTCTGATCAGTCCAAAATTCACTTCGAGTCCATCCATCTTTTGTAGATGTTGAAAAGCACAAATCCAAGTTGTTGGGCCCTGGGACACTGTGTCCTTTGGTGGACCTGGTGCACAAGAAGCACTTCTACTATCCGGCGGATTAGCGCCCAAATCGCCAATTGTAAATGCCATCCGATTGCGCAGGAAGCGAACTGTACGGCTGTTTACCATTAATATTTGCCTGAACCAAATTGGTCAAGTCCTTCAGCAGTGGGGGATTTGCGCCATTCTCTCATTTGGAATGAGAAAAATGATTAATTTCCGCGCACCAAACAGAACCCGTAAGACTTCCTTCATCTGTGGATCTGTGCAATCTTTCCCAATACAAGAAGTGCTTCATCTGCGGCCCAAGGCCACGACTCTGGGGCAAACAAAAGGTGCAATTTGGAGCGAAAAAATCTTTGTGACAATTTTTTATTTTAATTTTTGTTCACATTAAAAAAGGAACTTTGACTGGAAGCTGGAACCCGTAAAAAAATAATCCATTTTAACATTAGAACACTACTGGTTATGATTATAAGAGATATTAAATTCAAACAGAAGCATCAAATTCCCAATTTTTAAACATTCTAGCTTTTTTTCTTTCGTTCATTTTTGCATAACGATTTGATGGGTTGCGAAATTATTAAATTTTATGTCCCATAAAACATTTCCAAAAATATCTTTACGTTGATGCCGTCAAAAATGGTAAAATCAAGGCGAATGATCTAAGGCAAATTTAGTTTTGAGAATTGCCCATTAAACCAAACGAATAGAGTCATCGGAATGGAATGAAGGGGCAAATTTTTTCAAAATAAAATAAGCAAATATATTTTCGGGAATTTGGAATTTGTCATTTTTGGCAAATTTTGGGGCCGTCTTTTGTGATCAATTTGTGGCATTTTGACCCGGCCGAGACATTTTAGGCTGGCATTTCCTTTACACGGATGTTCATTGTTGCGCACACCTTGCAATTTAATTGCACCTCTGGGCCACCAGAAATGTCCAAAAATGGGAGAGCCAACGCATAATTATTTGCGGGCCAGTGGGCGGCGCAATTTTTGAATCCTTGGTGACACCAGTTTTGCGTATAAAATGTCATATTTGACGGCACAAAGAGCAGCACATTTTGAACATTTAAAAATTTTTTAACTGTAATCTCAATTTTAAATTTTCGGTTACATTTTTATTTTGCAGCCCATTGAATAAATTAATAAATTCGCTCAATGAATTATGTTTAAGCATTTCAACATTTCTAAAGGCAAATGCATAATCGGGGGGCTTGGACAAATAGTAACATTCCAATATTTTTTTTATTTTTGCTATCCATTGAATAAATTCGACCAAAAATATGTTTGAATATTTCAACGATTTTCAAGTCAAATATAGAATTTACCATGAAGTGAACAAACTTTACTAGAAAGCCAATCTTTGATCGAAATTATTTTTTTTATTTTTGCATCACATAAACAATTTTTAGAAAAATGATTTTAATAATAAAAGCACCGCGTCTAAGTTAAAAAATCTCTTAAAATGGAATACAAAGTTATGCAGATAAAAAGAATAAATTAGAATTCAACTGCAATTTTGGTACTAAATCGAATAAAATCTAATTTTGGAGAATTTCGTACAAATTCGTTTGCATTTGTACATTTTTATTTTCCCAAATGGGGTTTTCTTTTTGCAAAAATTTTGAGAAAAAATAATTTGCCATTTGATTTAGGCATTCCGTGCAAAACTCGTTTGTGGCCTTTGAGGCCCCAATTTGGTGTGCCATTTTGTGGCGCAATAACAAAGTGTGGCCTTTCTCCCTCTGCTGGGCTGCTTCTTTCATTTTAAGCAAAGGCCACAACATTTCTTCCAGTGCCATTCTGCTGCACGCAAACTCTCATCACAAACAGCACACAGTACTCCACAATTTGGGCGCATCCAAATTCCCGAGAAAAAAGTCTCAAAATTGGCATCCAACAGATGGTCTCAAAAAAGGCAAAGGCTCTTCTCAAATTCTGAAATAATTCAATACAAATTTTGGCACTTTTAAATTACAAAATTTTATTTTAAATATGAAATATGATTCGCTGATTTTCGTTCTTATAAAAATAGATTAAAAAGTCCCCTTATTTTTTGATAAATCAATCCTAAAAATTATTTTTGCAACCCGTAAGCTGGCAATCAATGGCTGTAGCAATTCTAGGATCTAAATATCCGAGCAAATGAAAAGAGTTGGTGTTTTTCATCAAAACTTAGATTTAATTATTGGCCAAATTTTAAGCTGATTAAATTATTTTTTAAACTCTTCTTTTGCTACACATCATAAACCAATTTTTGGGCGACAATAGTACATAATTGTTATTCTCTTCACGCCCAAAAAATGACTCCCAAAATATTTTGGCATTTCATGTCAAATGCCTGTTTCTGAGGTCCACATTTGTGGCGCAGCTGTTTGTTATGGGGAAAGCGCCAATGGGACATTGGTCCTTTATTCTCAGGCAAAAAGGCACCACAAACATGTTCTTCTGTCCGCTCTCAGCACACGCAATCTCACAACGGTACATGTCGTTTGGGTGACGGGGCCTTTGACAAAGTGATTGGAAAGAGCTTAATTCCTGACCGAGTTATGGCTTCTCAAAGGCCTCCGTCGCCCAAACGACCTGTTTCGAGATCTCACAGTCGGGCACAAAGTAGCATGAGAGTGGGCACATTTTGGGGGACATGGGCCATTCTCACCTGTTCATCTGCTTATTGCTGCTGCCCCTCATCATCAGGGCCACACTAGAGTCAAAGAAGGCCAAATGCTTGAGTTTTTTCGAACTTATAAAAAGAGAAATCTGAATCCCAATCAATTTCATCCAACAAATGCCATTTTGTAGAGCTTCCAAAATCTTTCCCTGTTCGGAGCAATGAGAGTGGCATTGGAATAGAATCCAAATTCCAAAGATGGGAGAGCGCATTTTTCCATCTTTCATTTCCTAATATAACGCCAAATGGAAAGTGCCAAAAGGCAAAGTGCCCTTTCCTGTGTGCCACAACAACATTTGTGCTGTTCTGTTTGTGCGCACCTCTAATCAGCCATACAATACGCCACAATTTGCGCGTTTGTGGCGCATCCTTTTCCCCCTAAAAAAACAGAAAATTGCTGCCTGCTGTTGGACTTGCCTTCCAAAAACTGTTTGTGTGCTGTTCGTAAGAGGCGGAAGGAAATGGCACAATGGCAAAAAACGGCAAATTGAAGGGCAAAGAGACCACTCTTGTTTGCGCAAGATGGCCGAATGGCGCACTTTTCGATAATTACTTTATTTGCGACAAACAATGATTCACTCAAAATTCGTTCACATGGCCATGCTAATGGCCAGCGATAGGGTCGGTCGCCCAAAGAAACTCAAATTTTAAACGAACTATTAATTTTGGCTTGACATTGCCTTTTTGATCTTTTGCTCCAGAAACGTTGAATTTGCCACACATTGATTGGTTGAATTGTTTATAAGTTGTAATTATTGAATTTTGATTTCTTTCGATTCGCTCCCGATTCGCTCTATGCCTTCAAATTTATTGAACAGACATAAATCCAATGCAAAACTATTTTATGGGTTGAGCCAAACAACATTTCGAAAATATTTTCGAAGTAAAAATTTAATTTTTGCGCTTGTTTCTTTATATTGACTTTAGTCCTAAAAACCGTTTTAGACTTTTATTTTTTATTAACCAAAATTCTTTGTCCGCTTATTGCGTGATAATAATATTTAATATATATGTATTTGTCTTAAAAACCGGTTTGTAAAAACTCATTAATCTTTATTTTACAGGTTGTAAAAGTAAATTTTAAAGTACTTTTTCGATTATTTTCTAAATTAAATTTGTTTGATAGCAGCATTTTCATCTCTTGCATTGGAACTCATACCAAATTCCCGTGAATCCGGCGCGCCCAAATCGGCATTACCAATTACCATAATGTGGCGCGTTGGCACCGCCCAATTTGTGGCAAACAAACAGCGTTGGCATTTGCGCCAAAAATTGTCGCCAGCGCCATTCCCATTTCCTTCCCCATTTAATCACTGGGAAGCGAAGGCACACCCACAGCCCACAGTGCTCCTCGGTGCACTCCAACAGTGCGCCCAAATGTGTGCCACGCCCTCGGCGCTAATGCGGCTTCTTTTTGATGGCACTTTGCGCGTGAGGTGCGGCCATTTAAGCTGGCCAAATGTGTGCGCAAATCGCCATTAGTTCCTTTAGTTCCTCCGCGTTTGTTATTACTCATTTTTCCTGGTTCCTCTCGTTGCCTTGTGCCCATCACCCCCCCCCCCTTAATCCCTAAAAATGTCTTGGCATTATCGTTAATGTGACTTACAGTTATGCCACGCACTGCTAATGTAAATGGCATTTTGCATGCGCCAAATTTTTCTAAACTGTCCAGTGCCTTCATCCTCATTTGTGCTCAATTCCCCTTTATTTACTCGCGCATGGTTTCCATTCTTTGAATCGCCAATTCCCTTGTTTTTGCGTTGCAAGTTCAGATTCCAGAGCTCTATTTCTCTGCTTTCACAGGTTCACAGCACTTCTTCTTTTAAGTGCTTAGGTATTTCTCTTTCTCACACTTTTTATCCGCTTTCTCCACTTTTTTCACCTCTTCCATCATTTGTTCAACAGTCAACACTCGTTTGTTACTTCATCGTGTCGTCTTCTCTGCTTCACTTCCTTATATGTACTTCCTCTTGATATCTTCCAAAATTTCCAATCCACCTATCTTTCTCTTCCCATTCCTTGCATCTTTTTCATGCATTCGCTCTTTTTCCTCTTCCTCATCCCCCACTCCCACAACCCACACTCTTCTATCTTACTCCCTCTTCTTCGTCTTCCTCATAAATTGGCTTTATTCTCAGCTGCCAATTCCTCCTATCTTCGTTTTCATTCCCTCTCTTCATCATCTCACTACCATAATCAACATTAAGTGCTCCTTGTGCCTATCTCTCGCACCTAATCCCCAAAAATGGCATGGCATTTCGTTAATGCGGCCAATGCCACATTAATTGTTAATGTAAATGGCACACTTTTATATGCGCCAACCATTTTTAAGATGTCCAGTGTCCTCATCCTCATTTGTGCCTAATAATCCTTTATTTACTCTGTTCGCATAAGTAAGTAGGTAGTTTTAGTTTCTTGTCTTCGAATAGAGCCACATCCCCAACTTGTTTTTGCTTTTCGTTTCCTCCTCAATTCTCGTTCTTCTACCTTCTGCTTTTAGGCTTTAGCCTCTCATTCGCTTACGTTTACCTCCATAATTATTTTTACTTCTTCATTTCCCCTCCTCCACGTCATTATCAAATCAAATTCATCTTTTCACACACACCGTCTTGCTTTAATCATCACCATCATTCATCAACAATTCCTCATTATCCCCATCTCGGCCACCCAAAATAAGTCGTGACCTTTTATGGCCAATGCTTATACCACGGAACCACGGGTAATGTGTTGACAGTTGTATAGATGCATTTTAAGCTGGCCAAATGTGTGCCCGATCCTCAGTAGTCATTAGTTTCTCGGTTTTCCGCCTTCCTCAGTGCTCATCTAATCCACTTTTACGGTCTCTTCCTTTAATTAAGAGCTTACGACAGTTTCCTTCGTACATTACTTCTTCAAATGTAACCACAGTTCCTCAACTTGATTTTGCTTTAGACATTCAACAGAGCTCCGAACAACAGTCCACCGCACACAATATTCAAACATGTCGCCGAAATTTGCGTACATCTTCGCCCAATTTTTGCTGCTTTCCGCAATCGGAATGGGCCCATCGAGTGCGCGAAGTGTCCACCAGCAGCACATCAACGAGGAGCAGGCGACCGAGTTTGCCCTGATGCAAGGTCAGTTCAAACGATTTGGCATCAGAATTTGTTGCAATAAATTAATGAAACGAAATCCTAATTTTAAACAGGACCCTTATGAAATTTTTTTGTCTAAACATAGTTCTCTCTTTTTTATGGGTTCGCAAAATTTGCATCGTATTTTTTGTACATCGGTTGAGGAACATTTTAATTGTACTTATGAATGGTAAATGTTCGATAACCAAATTTTGGGGATCAACAATTTCATGGGATGAACATCCATTGAATACCTATTGTTAATTGCGCACTAAACCCATAAATTTATTAGCAGTCATTTTGGGTAAAACTGATTCGGCGATTACTTGAAAAATAAATTCGAACATCTATTCACCCAAATTTGAAAAAAAAGGAATTTTTTATATTGTTCTGAATTAATACATTTGAAAATGTACGTCAAAGTTTTGCTTTTAAACCCTTTTTGTTGTATATTAAGTAAAACAAAATTGCCTCGATTTGTTTATGAGTTGCAAATAATTTTTGTGTTTCAGGCGACTTGCTGGTGAAGCTCTCTCCGGCCACTCGAGAGGCTTCAAATGACGCAGAAATTTGCCCCTTCCAGTCGGACAAAAATGCCACTCTGCTCCAAACAATCCGTAAGCATTTTTTGAATGCAGCATTTCAACGAAAAATAGTATTTTAAAATTTAAATGCGAAGAGAATTCCTATTTTAAATTCAGTTTAAATTTTATTTCATTTTGAGTCCGGTGTCGAATGTTACCGATTTTTATCTCGAAAACGTTTGATAAGCGATTTGAATGAAATGGATTTGAATTCATTTTATGAGTTGTAAAAGTGAGTCGGAAAAAATTTTGCAACACGTAAAATAGTTGAATTTAAATATTTACTTATGCCACATGACAGCTAGTGGATCAAAAAGATATGGTTCCGGTTTCAAAAATGACGACAAAATTTAAAAACAAATGAAGGTTCTTTAACTATTTTATTTTATGTAAATAGATAAAATGTATAAAATTATATAGTCTACTAATTCTCATTGAATTGATATCAATTTTTATTTGTAAGCATTAAAATAATTCAAAGGCAAATCCACGGGACTGCCCGTCAAACTGGGCGACTCGCCGTTCGGCCAGTTCAGCGTCTCGTTCTGCCAAAACGCCGCGGAAGACCAACCGGACGAGTGTGCCGTGGGCGCGCACTGCTCAACCATTTATCGTGAGTTCAACGTTTATATTTTAGGTCACAACAATTAATATAGGATAAAATCATATTGTTTGTGATTTGTTCCCAGGCTGGACCCAATCGCTGGTCCAGAGTGAGGCCGATCCGAGTGAATTCGAGGCGGACGCCGTTCTCATTCCCATCGCCTGTTCGTGCACTCTGAATTGGAGAGCAATTTCTAGTAAATTTAATTGAATGATTTAAATTATTGTGTTTAATTCAAAGTTATGATTTTTGATTTTAAAATATTTTTATTAATATTTTTTATGTTTTTTGATGCATTTTATTCTTTATTCCCAATTTTCAGCTCAAGGTCCGCTGATTTTGGAGAACTGATTTTAGTGAATCGATGGAATATATGGAATATGGAGAACTGAAAAATATTTAAAACAATTCGAGAGCTTGATCGAACGGTGAAACAGAGAGAAACAATTCCAAATGCCCAACAATTGAATAAGCATAAATTCCCCGTTTTTCAATTATCGTATGTCCACCCCACCACTTTTGGCCGCTTTGTTTGGGTAATAACTAATAAAGTTGAGAGTGTGAATGTAAACTTGGCCTTTATCTTTGACCATTTCGGCTCAAATTGATTGAAAATTTGATCCATCCTAATAATCTTTAACACCAAAGGGATGGAAAGAGAAGAATTATCGGATGTTTTTGCTCAAATTATTTCATCGGATGCGTAAAAACCAAAAGTGATTGTTTAAAAGAGCGAGTATATTGATACATTTAGAACACGTAAAATAATCAAACATGGAGAAAGAGATATGTAATGAAAATATAACAAACGAGCAATATTTATGTTTGGGCAATCATATCCTGTTCAAAATCCATTAGAAATTAAATTAAATATACATTTTATACTAAATATAGTAAGAGTAAGAGGGGAACATGGGTATCATAGGAATTATTAATCGATTTCATTTTGAGCTAATGTCCATTATTACACTTCTTGGTTCGTCCGTCCTCTCTCGTGGAGTTTTTGCGGGTTCAATTTTGTGTCAAAATTAGATCATTTGTGCATTCTCAAAGTTGAGAGAGTGAGTGAACTTGGCCTTAATCTTTGACCATTTCTGATTGAATATTTTGAAAAAAGTTAAGTCTGCCATTATTTCTTTTATAAATTCATTTCCATTTAAAGAGGTTGCAAAATTGTATTATAGATTCATTTAGAACACGTAAAATAATCAAACATGGAGAATGGGACATATAATGAAAATATAACAAACGAGCAATTTTTATGTTATGTGGTAAAGACTGTTCGGCCCAAAATTAATTTGAAGTTAAATTATATAAAATAATTCAAATTGTAGTAAGAGAAGAGTCTGAGGAATTTTTAAATATTCAATTTTAGAGCTAATTTTGAGTATGTATTTTGCAACTCCCCATTTTCTGAAAATTCCCGCCTTTATTCTGCTTCAACTGCATTTTTTGGCCTCATCCTTGTTTATCGTTTTGCTTTTTATCATCATTTTTTGCAAGATAAAGCAATCATTTTTACAGAAGAATCAAATCATGTGTCCGGATTTGGTCTCGGATGCATTCGTTGTTTTCTTTGTTATTAAGACTTTCCCATATTTCATTTTTTAATTATTTTTTACAAAATAATTTTATGGGTTTGATTACCATTTTCCATTATGTAAAAAATTGTGTATTGTTCATTTTCACTCCATTCATCTCTTTCAATCAAAAAATCAAATCTGTTGAAGATTGAAGTCATTTGAAAAGCAATCGAAGGAATCTCCAGCAATATTGCTGTTTAAAATATAAACACAATATTTGCATTTGACAATTTGAATCTCTAGCATCCTTTGCTTTATTTCCGTCTGCCATTCTCTCCAAGTCAGAAAGTACAAAGCTTCTTACTTTTCCCCTCATTCAATGTTCATACGAATTTAACAATAAAACATTCGCTTCCAAATTCCCATTAATTGATTAATTGAAGCTTTTTGTGCCACACCCAAATAGATATTTCCATTTTGCATACTACCAATCTCACCCCATGGGCTGTCCAATTTTGGTTCAAAACGAATACCCAAATCAGGCCAAATTTTTTTGCTCATGCTGCTCTCATTTACCATTCATTCTCTGTTGACTCCATAGGTAAAATTTGTAAAAAATGGAGGAAATGGCGTGCAAGACTTCGCCAACAGCCAACAGTCCAGAGACAGGCACTACGAAAAATAGAGACCACACACATTCATCATTGCCAGCCGAGAGCCGATGGCCGTCCTCCCGCTTCCCATTAATTCGAGAATGTAGTGCACGCACATGCATTTCATCATCTGTCTACATCATCTGTCATGTGGCTCTTTCGTGTCTCGTGTCTAGGGCTCTGCGCTTGGCATTCTGTTGCAAGCCGTTTTACGATTGCCTAGAGCCATCCATCTCTGTTGGTGTGAGCTAAAAATGTCCACGAAAGAGAGACTGAGAGACCTCTTCCATTTGCGCATTAGACGTAATGGCGCAAAAAATCTGACATTTACGCCAAAATCGTAAATATGTCCGGTTTTGGCGATGGCACACGGACTCGAAAAACTCGCGATAATTACTTGGGCACCGGACATACTTCCTCCCCAGACACTCTAATGGCCCCACGCACTCATTTCTCATTGACGTAGGGCCCATAAAATTGTGCGGCATTTACCCTAATGTTGATGATGAGCGATGATAATGGGGCACTGTGCCGTTACGCAATGCCTCTAAAATGTGTAAAATAAATCTGTTTGTCCAAAGTCGAGTTTTGCGTAAGTGGTCCCCAATTAGGCGAACTAAAAATGGCCAGGACTCGCGCAAACAAAACTATTAAATACGAATGAGTGTGTGAATTTGGCAGTAAACATCTGTCGTAGTTAACTCAAATTCAACATTTTCCTTTGCCAAGAAGAGCCAGATTCAAGGCGAAGACTGAATGAGGCGAAAGAACTTGACTTCGCATTGGCCCCTTTCCACTTTCCAGTGCTCTCTATTCCAATTGTTCCCTCATCCCCAGGGACACTGTTTTCTCGGAGCCGGTCGTTTGGGCGACGACGTTTGGGAGACGGAGATTGCCAAGTTATATCTTGTCAAAGGACCCCGTCGCCCAAACGTCATGTACCGTTGTTTCTTGGTTTAACTTGACTTGGTTGAGTCGGACTGTGAAATAAAACGTTACGATTAAGATGTTTTCGATTTGCTCTTGGACTTGGGGAACAGACTCCTCTGGTCAGGGGCACATCATGAAAACATCACCAGATCACCACACCTGATCCAACTGATCCGACTGATCGGTGCTCTCTCTCTCATCTCTAAAGCAAACAGTCAGAAATTGGGAGACAAAAATTTGTTTTATTTTGTAATTTTATCGCTCCTCTCTCTGCTGGACACAAACATTAAACATATTGTACATGTGTCCCACTCTCCCATGCGTTTCCAACTTTTTTTTCTTCCTCATGCGCTTCCAATCTCACGTGGGGCCATTTGCCCCACCGCCGCAGTTGGCAGGCGAAAAGAGCGAAAGTCAGCCATTAAATGGGGACAAATGGAAAATTATATTGTCCCAATGATTGGTGTCCCGATGGGAGTTTTGGAGCGGGAAAAGGGGAGAGTCTGATGTTTCTCGGTTCTCCCAGTCAGCCGCTTTTATGACTCGGCCGAACAAAAAGAGAACACGACGCATAACCTCATAAGGCATAACTGACTGAAATGTGAGCACTCCAATTGGTCGCTCAATTGTTGTCTCATTCTCCCATTTCCCATTGCTCTTTTCCCTCCAAATCACATTGTTTTGCGTCGTTTCCCCGAATAAGGGAACAGTTGTCTTGGCGGTCAGGCCACTTTTGTGTGTCTTGAGTTCTTCCACTGCTGCTCTTGCTGGAAATTCGGCGCAAAACAAAAAGCAGCAAAGAGACCACAAGCGACAATCCAAAACAAGAAGTCCTGTTGCTAAAGCTAATTTTTCAACAAAAAAGATATTTTTTAGAATAGTAATTTCATAAGCTAAACTTTAAAAAATTATAACTAAAAATGACTCATTTTGCACGTTCACACTTCAAAGGAAAATTTGAAAAGTTCGTTTTCTTAAAATTTCAAATCTAATCCTTATTAAAAATGTTAAAAATTGTATTCAGTTTTGCCCAGCCCACTCTTCATTTCACAAATTTTTTTCATTTTCTCAAATGCCATTTTGCGCGTCAGCGATCCAAGCAAACAGAGCATTTAGTTTTAATTGTCTGCCCACTCACTCCACTCTCATCCACGATGGCTTCTTTTTAATGGGGCATTCCTGAGCAGCCAATTCATTATTTCAAATGCCTGTGAATCAGATTTTTAATGCATTCCACTGCCTTCTTTATAAAGTTTTCGATCCAATTTTCATGCGCACATTTTAAGTCACATCCGGTCTGCCCAGACTCCTCATTTTCGTAATTGCCCAAAATGCCGGGTGTTCCCTTTTTCGTTCATCCGTTCGTGAACTTTACCCACCGCCAAATCCATCTCTCCAATGTCCACCACCAGACGAGAGGAGTCTGAGTCTGGTTGCCAAGCGTCGAATACAAATTTGGTGTGCGCAAACAGTTTCTCCACTCAAAATGATTAATTCTGCCGCAAATCAAGCACAGCGCGAAAATGTCGTGCCGTGACGGCCCCAAGAAAAATGCTACCACGGGCAGCTGCATTTTCTGAAAATCGCGGATAGACAGACGTTCAGCCGAGGCGGAAGGCAAATACAATTCTACTAATTCTTGTGGGCCCCACCATTAGGGCTCTTGGGGCGCGCAAACAACTTTCAATCAAATTTATGCATACATTCCCTGTCCAATCAAATGGCACGGGGCGCCACAAAAGCACCCGTCCAGTCCCGTCCAGATTCATTCGCTCCTCATTTCTCGCACGGGCACACCTAGCCATCTTTAGGGGCAAAACAGACTTTATTAGACTTTGACTGTTCTGGCCATCTAGTAGAACAAAAAAGGTGTCTTTCATTTCGTCATTTGTCAAATCGAACTAGGTTGCGGAAACGCTGATATGACCCATTCTGTGGACAACGTTATGAACTTATCAATTGCCAAATTTGGAGCAAACGATAAACCAGAGGCAGAAATTTGGTCGTTCTGAGAATTGTAGAGAATCACATGCATCATGCACTATCAAATGTTTGCCCCTTTTTGGTACTCCCAGCTCCCAGACCAGTGCAGACAGACATGCAACAAAGCAATTGTTTGCCCATTTGGCGGAAGTCACCAGTTCTGGAAAAAATTTGCCCTCCAAAATGGGTTTTGTTTTTGGCCATTAACGAGATGTACAAATTTCACCAAATTTGGTTTAATTGCTCCAAAACCCAATCAAATGTTTGCATTTCACAGGTAACAGGTTTTCAAAAAACACTGCAAATTTTTTGTTCGACGAGAGAATGCTGAAGCTGCTGTTCGCGCTTTTCTGCCTGTGCACTGTGCTGATGGCCAATGGGGCGCTGCCCATCACTGGAGGAGACTGGTCCTCGGATGACGTCTACTCGGGCGAGGAGATGCTGGAACAGGGGCGCCAGTGCACCATCAAAATCGACAAGGCAG
>VAHH01001115.1:0-14407 GCA_013357305.1 Radopholus similis | reverse complement strand
TGGAAAAATTATAATTTCAATTCATTACCTTCGCTGGCCAAATCGTTGTTCCCAATCACTGTTTGCGTCGCAAAAATGTGCAGAAATTTTAACGATATTTTCAAATGATTTTAAAGTTTAAGTATTTATGTTTTATTTAATTTTTATTTTTTAATGTAATTTTTTAAATTTTTATTCAAAATTTTAAAATAAATAGCGCATACCGAAATTTCAGGTGCGGAAATTTCATTCGAAAAAGGCTGAGGCAGCGCCAGAAAGTGGCGCCAATGATTGGGCCCAAAATTTGCTGAATGCGCTCAACGTGGTGATCCGTGGGATCCGTAAAAGAGTGAAACAGTCGGTGGAAGTGGCGCGTGCTCTGGAAAAGTTGTGAGCAAACCGCACAGATCGGAGAGACAACGATTTCCCATTTTGCGAACCCAAAAACGAACTGTTTTCTGTTTTCATATTCACTTTTGGGGTTTTCCCCTGTCCCTTTTCAGTGTTTTTAAAATTGCGCTGTTCAAAAGATTTATACATTTGTTGGATTCTGGATTTGCTCTCTTTATGCACTCCCCACACTCCCTCATTCCCTTATCAACATGCAGCTGCGACTGCACAGAAACCGTTAATCACCACACCCCAATCGCTTGCAGCGCATAGCCATAGCCCCCGGCCTCCCGGCTGTCAATCACAGAGAATCGCCCCAAGAACCACATATTTAGCCAGCCGTCCCAAGCAAGGGAGGCCAGTCTTCACCAATCAGTCCACACACACCCGACTCCCCAATTTTGTTGTGTCCCCAAAAACGAAACCGAATAAACTTGTCGGGAACAAAGGGTCGCCAATTGTCGCGAATGGCCCTTTGTTCCCGACAAGTTAACCCAGGACAGCAGTGTGTTTGTTTGTAGCACGCTGAAGATTCAAATACTCTTACAAAGTGATTTCCAATTGGAATGTTTTTGGCTATTCCAAGACTCGCAGATGCCCCTCGGGAAACGGCAGAAGCCGTTGCTGCCGCACAGTCGGGGCTCACAGCAATCGCTGGTCGAGTTACAGGCTAAAAGGGCGGATAAAACGGGAACATTTAAACTTCAACACCAATTCGGTCTAAATCAATGTGTCAATAAAAAATCAAAATTAAGATTAAAGGGACCAACACATTTCGGTGTAGCGACACTGCTGAGCCAGTGCCGGTCCGGAAATGGAAATAATGGCCGCTGCCAGCAGCACAGCCACCATCACGAAGAAGCTTGGTCGAGAGCAACAGGAGAGCATAGTTCCCACAAGGTGAAGTGAACGAATTGTTGAATCAACAAAGAATGGTTGTGTTGCGGAATCAGGTGGCGTTTAAATATTCGCTTCTTTTCGCTCGGGATTTGATCCGAATTGTGCTTGAAGGCTGTGCAAATGCCGTTTTGCACATTGCGCGTAAAAAATCAAATGGAAAAGGATCCGAATGTTCGAAAATGGTGACCAGAGTTCACCGCCAGAACCAGCAGGTCAATATTGAAAAGGATAGAGTTAGTTGACTATCTTAGGGGAAAAGATAGTCATTTTCATTTGACTATCTTGGTAGTTAACAAACTACTTTTGAGCGGGTCCTGTCTGAAAAAGTCGATTCTCCACTGTCTTCCCAGCCAAAATCCACTGACAGCACACACACTTTGAGGTCCACAGACAATCCCTACATTGTTTATAGTGGTCTTAGCCAAAAAGCCAATTTTAAAAATAGTCTCC
Organism: Radopholus similis; assembly: GCA_013357305.1. Taxonomy (NCBI): domain Eukaryota; kingdom Metazoa; phylum Nematoda; class Chromadorea; order Rhabditida; family Pratylenchidae; genus Radopholus; species Radopholus similis. The sequence goes on along the minus strand of VAHH01001115.1, from coordinate 12,688 downwards.
TAGAGCCTTTAGACGAGAGCCCTCAAAAGGGTAGGTAGGCAGCTATATTCGAATCCGAATAAAAGCCAAGGTGTATCTCACAGGTTCACCACATTTGCCCCATTCGTCCAAAAACTCCAGAAAAATCCATCCAAAATGTGCCATTCCGTGAGATACAACAATAAGGGCACTCGGATTGCCAATTTTGTGCTCGCACTGTCAATCTGCTGTTGCCTTTTGCTGCTAGTGTCGCTGGCTGATGCCAAACCGGGCAAAGACAAGGGAAAGGGAGTCAAACGAGTAGATGAGGAGAAAGAAAAACGTCCTGAAAAACTCGCCTCAGCTGTTGACAAACTCAAACTTGGCAGTGCTCCCAATGAACCAGGGTCCAGGAGATCTCGCTCAGAATCACGCTCTGGCTCTCGATCGAGATCACGCTCTGCCTCTCGATCGGGATCACGCTCTGGCTCTCGATCGAGATCACGCTCTGCCTCTCGATCGGGATCACGCTCTGGCTCTCGATCGGGATCACGCTCTGGCTCTCGATCGAGATCACGCTCTGTCTCTCGATCGGGATCACGCTCTGGCTCTCGATCGGGATCACGCTCTGGCTCTCGATCGAGATCACGCTCTGTCTCTCGATCGGGATCACGCTCTGGCTCTCGATCGAGATCACGCTCTAGCGGTCGAAGTGGTTCGAAATCTGCCAGTCAAAGTGGATCAAAATCGGGAGGCAGTCGAAGCTCGCGTTCTGGTGGAAAATCAGTGCCACAAACCAGTAGCGGTACGTTTTAAATATTGCACATCCAAGTTCAAGAGGTTTTTTTCATTCTAAAACTTCAAATATATTTTTGCCCATTCGGGAAATTTTCTTAAAAATCATTTTTAAATTAGCCGGATCATGCCAATTAAAAAATATCTATTTTTCTTTCAGCCCAACAACAGCAATTCATAATAGGCGATTACGTGTACACGGTTGAGGGGAAAATTATGACATACGGTTCCGACACGAAGGCCAGTAAAAATACAAACTATCAGAACAGAGAAATTCAGTTTCTGCTGCGTTTAGGTCTACAAAGTGAAGCACAAGCACGAGGATTATGGCACAATGCATTCGGTGCTCAAGACCGGCTGTCGAGAGCATGAAATCAAGGCACTAAAGGCATGCAATTTAAGCTGCCAGAGCGTGGTCCTATTGAACGCATCGTGAGTTTTGGATGCATTTTTGAATATGATGAGTGATTTTCGCAATTTCAGCGATTTTTAATTTAAGTTTGTTTTAAACTCGGTGAAATTTGAGTCACTTTTGAGCAATCAACCCCAAAAAATCTCAAATGACGTTTCCAACAATTCTCAGGTGTTTAAAAGTTTAAAATCATTTAAAAATTTAGATAGCATAAGTAAATGCCAAAATCTCTTTATCTTCCCTCTCTTACCTTGTTTGGCATTCTGACTTACAGAATTTTAATCATCGGATGCCGCGGATTAGAAATACAACGGATTTATGATTTTAAATTGCAATTTTCAGTGATCCTGCGCAACACATTTGCGTGTTGGAGCTGAGCAAGGAAATTTTCGGCGATGAGTTGCAGGAACTGCTGACGGCGTCCGGGAAACGCTACGGCCGGAGCAATGAGAGAATACGAGAAATGCTCACAGAGGGTGTGATGGATTTGCACAAAAAAGGTGAGACAAATGGGCACAAAAAATCGGTTTGAAAATTTCGAAAAACTGCTATTAAACACTCTTTCAGGCTTTGCCCACGGCGGCATTGCCAAAGCAGGGAGTGTCATGTGGTTCCAGCACCAATCTTATGGATGGTACGTGCCCAAGTACGTCAATTTCCGCAATGCGGCGCCCCTCACGGACGAAAACGTGGGTGATTCACAGTAAAAATTAGCATAATACTAAATCTACTTACTTTTTCTATTTAATGCATTTTAATTTTTTCAGAAGGCAAAAGACCTTGAAGACTTGGAGCAATTGTTCCGCGACGTCGGAATCGACGAGGATGATTGAAGATTTGGAACAAAAATTCGTCCATTTGGATTGTCGTCGTATCCATTTGAAAATACCCGTCCCTCGTCGGTGCTCCCGGAAGAAATTGTTTGTTGACTGTCCGAGAAATTTGTGCTTTTTCAAAATGGGTTTTTCACAGAATATTTTTGCCGACGAATAAATTGTTGTTCTTTTCAAATTTGGATTTGCGTAAGGCTATACTCATTCTTTTGAGTCTTTGCCTCTTTTGATTTGTGGCCTAATTCCAAAATTTGTCAATTGTCTCCAATTTTTTCGCTTGAATGGGTTGATTTGTGCTGTTTAAGAAACTATTGGTTTCACTCTTTCACACGTCCGCCTCGTCTTCTGCGTTTTCTTCTTCGCCCTCGTCCAGAACCATTGCGTCCCGAATGCGGGTGAGCAGCCGCTCCGAGTACTCCACGCCTACCTCCAGCACCGCCACGGCCAGGTTGTCCACGTTGCGCACTGCCATTGGGAGGGAAAAGCATTTGGATGGGTTGGTTTGGGTATTTAACTGGCCAATCTCAATGGCCTAAAACCAAACCGAAAAAAATAGAACTAAAATAGAGAGCCAATTGTGACCGATTATCTGATAGGTCAAACAGAATGAGAAGATCGGATCTATTGAACAATGATCACGTTCAGCTTAGGAGACTTGGCGGAACCATTTTTCAACAAATTTATTAGTTCAACAATCAACAGTTTGTGAATTCGCTAATTGCGAGACAATTTGTTGCGTCGCCGTGTTAACATGTAGGCGTAGAGGCGTACCAACCCGAACAAATACATTGGAAAGAAGAACATAATGCCCCAGTGGCGTGCAGTCCAAATCGGCCGAGTGAGAGTGTCTACGCTCAACAACAATTCGCTGAATCCGCCGAGCACATAGAGCACCAGGAACATGTTGTATCTGAATGGGGAAAAGGTGCAGATAGATTTTGACCCTTCCCCCATGGATGTCAAAAGTTAAAAAGTCCTTTTATGGAGACCGATAAAATGGGAAAATTTATTTTAGACTCGTATTCTATAATAGAGTTGCACTAGATTGGGATCCCTGTTGAGATCGGATGGGGTTTTCCTGCGTTTTCAATCCCGGCCCGGATCCCTGTTTAGTATTTGGCATTGCGTTTATTTAGCGAAGATAAGAATTTGGGACATTTTTCAACCAATTTGATACGTTTTTCAACCAATTTGGTACGGGGAAATATTTGGGACGTTTTTCAACTTATTTGGTACGGAATTAATCTTTTCCGATTAGTTATTACTAGGTAGTATTAAGTGATTGTGTACTCGCCTGGAACTGACCATTGGAGCGAGCAGAGCAGGAACGGGTCTTCTATTGTATCTTCTTCGCCAGAATCAGGGTTTGACTAGGGGCAAATGCGTCTGCTGGTTTTGTTGGCTCATTGTCATTGGTTCGACACGCACATCGCACACGCCCATCCCGGCGACGAGAGTCATAACTCCGGAAGGAATGTGGCTAGAGACTTGCTATTTATCTCATCAGATGTAGCTTTGAAAAGCAAATAGCCCAAAAAAGGCTTTTCGATTGATCCATTTTGGCCAAGTTATGGTCAAAAACCAAAAATGGCGCTTTTTAGACTTTTTTTGTCAGAACCGTGACGACTACATATTACTGCAAAAAGCCAAAAAAATTGTGGTTGAATCGGCTTTTGAATAAACGAACTGGCGAAAAAAGATCTGAGAAAAAGTTGCCTATTTTTGCTGGGAGTGATGACACATACGGATTAAATTTCGGCTCTGCTTCTTTTGACCATAATTTTTTCAGGGCCGCTTCACATTCATTTTCGAGAGAAATAAACCGATAAATTGATGAAGTGCTAGCCAATGTGAACAATACTTCGCCCATTTCCTCATTCTTAGCCCAGGGAATTGATAAATTACTGGTTTGAAGGGATAAAGGCATTTAATCTGATAGTGATTAGTATTTTGGTCCATGCTTCTAAGGCCAAATCGCTGATTTTCTAGGCGATCTGATCATTCTGTGTAAAGTTGCACCAAACCGGGAATACACAGACGGAGGTAACCAACCATATCTAGGATAGTCGAATGAGCTACAAATTTGAAAATTTTGACCCGAAATTTCTTATGATCCGCTTCCATATTTATGGCCAAATGAGACGGTTTTGTGGCGGCCAAAAATTTGGGGAAAAAAGGCTATGCGTTTTGTTTTTGTACCATAGATTTGGACTAGATAGAAAAACAGTCTTTGTTTTTATTATAAAATTTTAAATAAGATAGATAACGTGTGGTTATTGTTAGGGATGGGATTTTAGGTAGCCAAAATCCCAAAATACATAGGTACCTATTTAGGTTTTCAACTCAAGATAGGTTTTTGGGCCTCAAAATACTACAAGTAAATTTGCAATTTTTATTGCATTTTTGTGATGAAATTTTTGTTGTCTAAAAATCGCCAAAATAGGTGAAATCCCTGGTTATTGTGCATAAAAAATAAATCAATGTTATGACATCAATAGAAAAGTGCAAAAATAAGTGCATTTTACAGACGTTAACGATAAATGATAACCCAGGTATATTTATTTGTACTTAGTGATGTTTCCCTACGATACCATGTCCATGTGTGTGAAAAATCAGACATCGTGATTGTTCGCTTCATTCGTTTGCTGCTTTCTTCTTTTCCAATGCACGCTTGCGAATCTGGGTTGAGTAGTAGCGCATGACTTTGTCGATCAATGTGGTCGGAATGTAGTTGAAAAACACTTCGGCCTGAAATTAAAATTTAAATCCACTTTCAACTCATTCAAAATAAAAACAAGTCTCTGACGGAAGATTGGTTCGAAAAATTAAAAACCCATTTTTCCAGTTAAAAATCACCTGAATTTGATGTGCCAAGCAACCGGTGGTCTCTCTGGTGAGTCCGTGCAAACTCCTCCGCGCTGGGTATGAAGAAGGACGATTTGCGCACCTTGGACATCTTAGTAACGACTACCATTGGGCACACGGTCTATGAATTTAAATTTTAGGGCATTTATCTGTTTTGAGACCAAACCTGAATGATAATGTCCGTGTCCGCGTATTCCTTGCGCAGGATGGACGAGAGCCAGCACACATACTTCTTGGTTGCCGAGTAGACGGCCATATAGAACCAGTCAAAGCAGCCGGCCGACGAGGCCACGTTTACCACCACTCCTCGTCCACGCTTGGCCATTTGCTTCAGCACGTACGCGGAAAGAATAGTTGCTGGGACGGTGTTGATCACGGTGATATCGCGCACTCGACGTAGGCCGCCCTCAACGCGGTCAAGACGTTCCGGGTACTCGTAACTCATGCCCACGTTGTTTACTGGAACGAAGATAGAATGAATAAAAATGACTGGGTGCATTCTGCATTTTTGGTATTTGACCCATTCCGAATTCTGATTTGCTTTTTATTACCCAGCATTCCGATGTATATGCCGTCCAGTTGCTTGAAGATCTGCGACTCGTAATCGTGCAGATTGGCGTTGGTAAAATCGAACGCAATCGTCCGGATCTCCACATGGCTGTACTTCTGCTTGATCTCTTCAGCAACGCCGTTCAGTTTGTCCGGAGAACGGGAGATGAGCACCAAATTGAATTTCATTGCGGCCAGCTCGAATGCATATGCACGTCCAATGCCGTCCGTGCTGCCGGTGACCACGGCCCATCGAGCACCCGCAAGCGCCGTCAAATTATGCTGGACGGAGAACATGTATGGGAAAAGCACATTGTACATGGAGCGCAGGAGCTGCACGGCAAGTAGGCCGATGGCGACGTACCCAGCAAGGGCAATTGTCCAGCAAGTCATTCGGCAGTCTGAATGGGGGAATTGCTGGATTCATTTGAGACGAATAATCCGTATTAAATCTTGATACGGTTTCTTAACATTTGCCAAGAAAAACATTCTTTTTTTGATAAAAATGCTCTTTTTGCTCTAATTGTTTGTTCAATTTACGGCAAAAATGCATGAGCAAAACTGAATGGAAACATGGCTCGGATCCGCGCAATTTATATGTCAAATTCCGATCTGCTGATGGCACATTAGCCGATTAGCCCGCTTCTGTTTTGTAAACCAATGGTACCAATTATTCATTAATAGCTCATTCGAATATTCCAGAGGTCACTTTTTGAGTGTACTAATCGTCTTCTGCCTCTGAGAACCCGATCATGGCAGACAGGTTCATCAGGTTGAGTGCAATGTGCCAATGTGTAACGACCCTCATTGACTCTCTCATCGAGTCGGCGATACATGCAGACTGTTTATGGAACGCCAAAACACAAATATGATATTCCCAGCTTTTGGCTATGCGGCCGCAAAACCGAAAAGTACCATTTTTTAATTAGGGAAATATGTGCGGAAAATTGTTGTGCACTTCCATTTTGAAGGCCAAACCTTTGACATTGTAAAGTAATTGTATTTAGTTCGAAGGAATGTGTCGACTAATTTAAATTTATAATTATGTATTTAAAGCGATTTATCATACTACTATTTTTTGCTAATAGAAATGAATTAAGAGAATTGCTTTATTTTCCCATCGTATTTTTCCACTTTGGCGGTGAATTCTATTGATTTGGTTATATTCGTTTTTGTTGAACATATGCTGATACGAGTCCACCCCAACTCGACCAGACTATTAAAATAAAAATTGGTAATTGCTTTTAATTTAGATTTTTACCTTATAAAATATTATTACGGCTTCTTTCAATAAATCACGACAAGAACACCTATACAATAGCCTAAGGATTTAGACTAAGCCTCCCCCGTTTAAGCCTAAGTCCCATTCTAATGTGTAGCCAAGCAACTTCATAAGCCTAAGCTTATTACTAAGCCTAATGTTAAACCACGTATTCATTCAAGATTCGCCATTGAGATGCGGAAACGGTAACAGAACTGTCTAGAATTAATATTTATTATTTAATCCTATTTTTATTTTAATAGTCTGGTCGAGTTGGGTTGACCCCACTGATAATGGTAGGCGACATTTTTTCTAGAAACTACTTTGGCAGAAAATCATAATTGCGCTCAAAAAAGCGAAGTAGTTATGAAAATGGGAAGTCAGAATTCGAAAACTATTGTAACTGAGGAAATGGGAACTAGGTACTTTGTTTTTCGCCGCAAATCGATCTGGAACCTGGACTATACACAAAAGAAATGGAAATGTGATAAATAGAGTATTAAAAATTCCAGCACTGATTATGAGAGGGCGCTGCGAGAAAACAACATAAATGTTTTTTATTTTCGCAACAAATTAAGAGAATTGCAACAGTGTGAGAAGAATTTGTCTGCTTTTCCTCGTCAGCCAATTCACTTCTTCCCGGTGCGCATGCACAGCAGCCCATATCTGCGCGCGAAGAAATGCACGAACAGCACCAGGTACGAGGAGAACATGAGCAATCCGGACACGAGCACTTCCGAAGGCAGGTCGCAGTTTGCCTTGGAATTGTTTGTTAAAATGGCAATAGGCGTTTGCGCACCACCCGTTGAATGTGGACAAGGAAGGCGGAATGGATGATCGTGAAGATGACCACCACAAATTGCACGATTTGAAGGGTGGTGATCGCGCTGCAGACAAATTTGGGGATTTGACGAATGCCGAATGATGCAGCGGTGTAGTAGCTGTACAAAAGGACACCAATACAAATCCGGCTTTTACAACGTTTTTGTCTCTTTTTTTTTTAATTTTGAAGGAATCTCAAGTCATTTTGGGCTATAATTATTTAAAAGTAATGTGATAGTATGATAAATAACAAAAGGTCAAAAATGGTCTCTGTTTTGGAAAATTTTGATTCAATTCATCAAAATGATACACTTTTTGAAGCTTTTTAGATTCAATTCCAATATTGTATTTACCCATAGAATGTCGCGGCTGATAGTGATTTTAGCCATTTTTCAAATTTGTTATCCCCAAAAATACCACCTGTACATGAACGAATGGACCAAAAAGTTGAGAGTCATCGCCCAGTTGCCAAAGCCGGTAACGGTGGTGAACGTGTGGAAGGTGAACAGAACAGTGGCAAAATGATGGTACCAGTGCAGGAAAATGAGCGGACGTTTCTTCAGCAACTGTGAAGGGGAAAAGTGTAAATTAGATGGACATCTGGAAGGGAAGCACGATGAACACGGTGTCGCCCAGCTCCAACAGCTTGGAGTTGACAAACACGAATCCTGCGCGCCCAGTCTCGCCTTCGGAGAAAGAGCCCCTCCTGCAGTAGGAGGCTGAAAATTGAATGTTGAATGTGAACGGTGTTTTACGCGTCGCGAAAAGTGCAACTCAAAACTAATCGCTAATTTGGTCCCCAAACAAAATTGATAATATGGTGCAGAAGTGCAGAATTATTGTCGTGAAATTTAAATCGGAGTGATATAATTGAAAAATTTCAAAAAATTCCGAGAGGAGAATTTCAAATCGTATCATGGAGTGACCTTGAAATCCGTCAGTGGAGAGCAGTTGCAGCAGATGTGTGCCGGTCACCAGGGTTCCATACACGCTGAGCAACTGAAAAATTGCACTTTCCAATTGTATCTTTCGAAATCGTGATTACGGCCAAAAATGCATTCCATACGCGCAGCGGCCACTTCAATGCAAAGGGTTGGCGATCACGCATCCACCCCTTGAGCGCGAACACGGCGGCCAAGTAGACAAAGGCGATCTGGGCAAAAATTTTTAAAATTCCGCACAAAATTACCGCATAGGCGATCGGCTTGGCGTGCACATAGAAGGCCTGTGAATCATTTTGGATTTATTTAAAAGGGGAAACGAAAAATGATTTTTACATTCGCTGCGTCGATGTCATATTGAGGCGAAAATAGGATGGAAAAGAATTGGAAAATCATGTTTTCTTATGCTGCTGAAATGAGTTTAAAAATATAAAAATAAAAACGCAAATGAGCTGTTTACTAGTGTGCTAAACTGTTTTATAGCAGCGCGGAATGGTACTAAAAGGTAGGTGTTGGCTCAAAATAATAAGTCTTATTTGAGAAGAATCAGCGCTCATAAATGGTTCACTTACATTGGCTTACTCTTTACTGTCCTGTGGCATTGGCTCGTTGGTTGTTGGTTCGGAAGGGCATCCAATGAGAACGTCAAAAGGGTCTCCCTCCGTCTTTCTACGCGTCGGTGGATGTCGCATGTGATGAAGTGATGAAGACGAGGAACGCCCCAAAAATAGTTTATTTTCGCCATTCTAATCTCAATCTCCTCAATTCCGACATTTTTTCATTGGGCCGGTCACTTACTTATTGGCTCACTCACATTCGATGACAAGTGACAACGCATCGAAAAGGCAACCGACTAAGGCCCATTTTCTGCTATTTATTCCATTCCAGGTAGTACAATAATTATTGCCCGTGAACTCCAAACTCCAAAACGGCCTGAAAATGAGTACAATTGGCCGCTACATCCTACAACGCTGCAGTCAACTGTGGCAGCCATGGCCGAGATATGCTACCAACGTTGTTGTAGTCCCCGACGTACACTCTGCAATTGGACTCGGCTCGTTCGACCAAACATTGGGCTCAGTTGAGCGCAAAAACAAACATTTTTATGCAAAGTGTGAAAATGATGGAATTGCCAATTAGCAGGGACTGTTTGGCGGAAATTTGCTTTCCACATCTCTCTCGTTCACCACCCTCAATCGGCACTCACATGCCGTTGAGCATGTGCTCCCGGACGTGCCGTTCATGGTCGGTGGAGTTTGAAATGAAATTTTATAGTTTTACGTGCATTTTTTGATTTCAGCTGTGGCGACCTGCAATCCCCTCAAAAGGCTACGTTATATGCCTGCACGGTGCTGGGGGTAAGTATAAATATTTGTCTGTGTTATACAAAATTGCTAATTTGAAGAGTTTGAACATAATATTGCCTTCAACAAATGGTAGTCAACCAAATTTCAGGCTCTCACGAATGCTTCAAAGTGTTGGCACCGGAACTGCAGCAAATGGGCTTTCAGGTGCTTGCACTGAACCTGTACGGGAACGGAGTCTGCGCAGACGATGCCCACATGGAGTACACCAACGAGGAGATCGGCGCGTTCATCGATGCCTTCCTGGACCGCATGTTTGAGCAACGGGTGCTAGTTGCCTCCGCCGACGCTCCGTTGATATTCTTCGCCCATTCCCGCTCTTGCAACAATGTTCTCCGCATTGTGGGTACCTGCGACAGCAAACACAGGGCAAGCCAAGCATTTCACGTCTCATCTGTTGACAATTGGGAATCGGATTTAAGGATTTCAAAATTCCAAAATATTTTAGTGCGTATAAAAACAAAAGTCTAGGATAAATCCTAAAATCCGATTTCCAGTTGATAAGATTGATTACACAGCGTTTTTAATATTTAAAATTCACGAAAACTGCAATTGAGTCCAAGTGAAACGGCGTAAAATTCCAGGCAAAGACCGTGGGCATTGTGCTGGCTAACCCGGCGCCACACAAGCCTTTTCGGATGGTGCGCCCTTTCAGTTGTGTCTGTTGGTCGGCTAATCTTTGGCAACGCGCTGGCCCCACATTCCAGCCCATTCTGGCGCCAATCTACCAGACAGGTGCACCACTTTGGAAATTCATATTGGGAATTATGTAAACTTAGAAAATACAATACCTGGCCAAAAATTAGTTTACGTCATTTTAATATATATTTTGGAAATACGATACAACATACGGGATTGGGATGGGATCCCGACGCGTGCCAATTTTTATTCCCACAAATTTAACAACTTTTTCCCACAAATATTCGTTCCCACAAATTATCACTTTTTTCCCACAAATATTTCGTTCCCACAAATTATCACTTTTTTCCCACAAATTTTATTATTTCATTCGTTTGCCTTATATTTTCAATAAAATATACTTGAAATATATTGATTGGACGATTTGGCCAATTCACATTTTTGTTTTTTGGTTCCAATTTCATCGCATTTTGATTTATTGTGTTCTTTGATTTCTTGTTAAGTTTCCTAAATTAAGAGGTCCAAATGGAGGAAGCCGGGGAATACGATTCAGAAAATGATTCTGGAGGCGAATTGGAAAACGATCAGGAACTGGTCCTTGATCTATCGAGTTCAATCTCGGAGAAAAATTCTAAAACGTTGGCAAAACTATGAACAAGGTGTAACCAAGTGGGCTATTTTGGCTTAAAGCCTAGGCAAGCTTATGCTTATGCTTAAGCTTATGCTTATGTCTAAGCCTAACATGTAGTTCTATTTGTGGGAAATAAGTGATAATTTGTGGGAACGAAATATTTGTGGGAGAAAAAATGTTATGCCGATCCCGACCGGGGACAGACGGGATGATCCGATTTATGAATCCTATCCCTGATTTCCGAAACATATAAACGGTTAGATTCTGATCATTGACTGACTGCCTTGCTTCTACTTCAAAATACTTGTAGTCGCCCGGATGTTGGGGATGCACGCGGCGAATGGCCACGTGGCGGGTCGAATACTTGCAATGATGTCGCACAGCGACTTTAACGCCCAGCTGGCGTTCATCGACACGTTCGTTGGGGAAGTGGCCGCGCACAAGAAGTGGCTGCTTGTCGCCGGCTCTGGAAACGACTTGATGGTCGAAAGTGAACTGGTGTCGGAGCACATCGGACTGTTCCGTTGTGAACAAATGGTAGCTAAAATTGCATTTTTAAACAAAAAATGATCACCCTAAAATGTTTTGGTTTATTCCATTTTAAATTTCGGAAAAAAATTTTTTATGCAGATTGGCGATAATGTTTCATTCATTCATTCATTCCGTTCTTACTGACAGACGTGCACTTCGGCCGGGAAGAGGGACGAGCAACTGGCGAATGACGTGGTCAGTCGGCTGAAGGAATGCAAAAAGCCGGGACTTTGCATTTATTTGGAGAACGAGGCAAATAAAACACACTTTAAAATGCTAAGTTTGGATGCATTCTAGGGGCACAATCTGCACAAGAAGCAGGCGTTGATGTTCGCCAAGGCAATCGCCTTCTTGTCCTCGGCGCAAAAGCGCGACTGAAGATATTGGGAGACATTTGGAAAACGATAATTTTTAGAAAAAATATGTTGCTTTGTTGCACAATTGTTGATTATGCTCTCAACTTCATAATTTATTGTTTTTCAACCAAATTTATAAAAAAAAACAGCAAGAACAACTCGTTACGGCCCCCTAGAGGTTCAATGAAAATAGAACGGCCCTCCTCTAATTGAACGGCCCCAAGGAACACGAATTTATTCGCCAAAATAAAGGAAAGACAATGAATTTATTGTCTTCTTCTCTTCAATTCTTCACCATTTCCCTTCGAGTTTCGTCTGTCTGTTTCTTCCGTTCATCTTCTTATCTTTAATTATTTTCGTCTTTTTTCGCATATAGGTATGTCATCTTCTCTTTCATCCATCACTTTTCTCTTCACATCTAATTTTCTTTCATTACTCTCATTGATTTATTTTCTCTTCCTCTTCCATTTCTCTTTCCTTTCTCATCTTTTATGCAAGCGAAGAGGACGAGGAGTGGAAATAGATTAATCAAATTTGATTGAAAGCATATAGGTAACCTATACAGAACAATTTTGCAACTTATGCCTAGTAAAATCTGTGTACTACATTAATAGAACGGCAGACTATTCTTACTTATTAGTTATTATGCGAGGGGTTTAATTCCGTACCAAATAAGTTGAAAAACGTCCCAAATATTTCCCCGTACCAAATTAGTTGAAAAACGTACCAAA
>VAHH01001114.1:0-14418 GCA_013357305.1 Radopholus similis | reverse complement strand
TGTGGTCTAATTAAATATGTTTTGTGGTCTAATTCAGTATGTCGTGTGGTCCATTTAATATTATCTCAATGATGAATTGATGAACGAGTATTCGAAACGGAAGTTTATCTTCACAATGCTGCCGGACCTGAGAGCATGTCTCTGGCACATCTTTGCGTCCATTCTTCTAATATTTATTTCGGTTTTGTGCCAAATCCACGTTGACATATCACGCATCCCCGTTTGTACTGATTTTTTGTGTTTTTCTTCCAAAATGTTTCCAGTGGGTGCGATTGAAACATGGGGCGGTTTATTTGTGCAGCCAATGATTGGGCCAAAAATGGCCGAATTCCGAAGTGAAATCCGCATAAAAATGGGGTGGATTAAAAGTATTAATTCTGCAGAACAGATTGGGTTCACTTTGTTATTTATTCCATCTCCAAATGCAAATCTTTCCGTCCATTCTGTTTCTGTTTTGTGCCAAATCCACACTGACACTCTCAAATTTCTCCTCAGTGGATGAGGCCTTCTCCTCCGCGGAGATTGTGTCCGATCTGTTAGCGGTCGGTCCCAAAAGGTTGTTGAGCTTGGCATTCGCCACAGCTGAAAGGGGCGGCCGAGCAGTGGTGGAAGTGCATCTGGGCACGGAGTTGGCCCCTGCGGAGGCAGCGGCGCGCCCAAGTGTGGAATGGGCTGACGCGAGCACTAACTCGCTGTTCACCCTGATCATGCTGGATCCGGACGTCCCGTCGCGGGCGCAGCCAGAACGCAGGTAAATAGGTTCCGAAGAAACGTCAAAACGCAACATTTGAGCATTGGCAATTTTTCTGTTCCATTTTTCCCGATTTCTTGAAATAAGTTTGTTCTGTCGAGGAGCACACTGCACTGGCTCGTCTACAACATTCCCGGCGCGATGGTGGACAACGGCACAGTGTTGGTGCCCTACGATTACCCGAGGCCGTCGTCTGGAAGCGGTAAAGGGGGACAACTCGGGCGGACCCCGACAATGAATGAATGTGGACTCTGCGCCTTTCCACAGGACTGCACCGCTACGTGCAATTGGTCTATGCGCAGTCGGGCCAGCTGGCCCTTCAGCCGAGTAAGTTTGCACTGTTCGTCTCACACAACGTTTCGCCAATTTTCAGTCAGTTCGCGGCGCTATTTCAACGTAAGCCAATTCAGCGTCGACCAGAGTCTGGGCAATCCGATTTACGGGAACTTCTTTGTCGCCCAAAATGCCACCGGAAAGTGAAAGAAGGGAAATTCGAATATTTTGCATGACATTAGATGGACTTTGCACGAATGATGCAGTCAAGAATGAATCAATTCCACTGACGCATCAATTCACTGAAATACACTTTTGCCTGGTCAACACTGGTGTCCGCTTCTGCCCCAATTTTGTTTCCGCCCTTCCGCCGATGTTTGACGACCAGGAAGCGGTGGAAGTAAAAGAGTGCGACGGTGTTGTACAGAGTGGGCAGCTGAACACGCAAATTGATTTGCGGAGATAGTACAAAGCCACAATTGGTCAGAAACTGACAGGTCATTAGCAAAATCCTTACGCAAACCAGCAGATTGTAGTGCGCCATGAAGGTGCCGACGTCGATTTGGGAGTGTTGTTCGAGCGCCGTCCGCACAATGCAGACGCCGACCATGTAGAGGCTGGAGAGGGCGAAGTAGGCCAGGTCCAGGGGGAAGATCAGCCGAATGGTGTGCAGGTTCTCGCGCAACTGGAAGTTCTCGCTCAGACTGTAGCCGACGGAGCCGATTCTCTTGAAGTCGCTGAAAATTAAAGTAATCTCGTCCGAATTTTATTCATTTTCTGATCTCACCTCAGCGTCTGCTGTCTGGCCTTGTTGGCCCTCATCACGAGGAAGTCGCCGACAGCGGTAGCAAATACCAGCGTCAAATGGAGGTAGGACAGGATCAGCAGAGCGCTCTGGTTGTACTGGTTGGTCAGAATGTTGGCGGCACACTGCTTGGCCAAGTCGAATTGGTTGGCCAACAGAGCGGTGTACACCAAAAAGACCACAAACACGGCCACCACGGAGTACTGAACAAAAGGCGCTTTAAAGTCCCGTTTATGGCATTTTAATTGGGACAATCCTCAAACGGGAGACTGACCACGGCGAGCAGACTGAGTGCGCCGAATGTGCGGTCCTGTGCCTCGTACCGACCCATGGCCGCAGTGGCTCTGGCCCTCTCGACCATCAGCGCGAAGTGGAGCAGCGGCGTGGACATGCCGCCGAAGTAGACGGCACTCCTGGAGGCCAAGATGTACCAGAGCTGAACGCGCATTTGGCACGGGGAGTCGGAGTGGACGATCGAAACCAACCGCAACGGGAGGGAATTATAAATAATTGTTCGCCAAAAAGGCAAGATCAGATCCAAACTAGTTGGGGAGATTTTTAGTTCAAATTCAAAGCCTATGTTTTTTTAATATTTTTTTCCATTTTTTTAAATTTACCAAATTCCTGAATTCGACCAAAAAGTAGCCGCTGGGCCCGACCAATCCGTAGATAAGGGCCATATTCAGGAAAATCAACTGAAATTTGAAATAAAAATTTAGTAAATTTGTTTCAATTTTTCACTTGATTCACCTTCAAGTTTCCGTGCAGTGTGACTCTTTTCCTTGCGTAGTCCCGAATGAACGGGACAAACGCCAAGAAAGAGCTCAAATTGAGCAGAAGGAGCAGACACCGGCTGAACTGGGCGTACGGCTGCAGGACCACTTCGGCGGCCAATTGGCAGTCGGAGGAAAGATTGGAGGACATGGGGAGAATACTCCGGAATGGTGGGAGATCGAAAAATTTTAAATTATTAATTTATGCGAATATTTTAAAATTAAAACCCCCAATTTAGATAATTTTTTAATTGAAAATTATTTCATTTTTCTAGTTGAATATCTAAACAAAATCCTAAAAAGGGACTAATAGTGTTTGAGAAATGAGTTCAGAATGTGCCACTCCCGCGTGGGGACACGCACCAGTGCTGCTCCAGATTCTGTCTGGTCACGCAATGCCCAACAGGGAGGGACAGACAAGTTCAGGGAATGGTGGATGGTTCGGGACACGGTTGCGAGCGCAACAGTTGGACCCTTTCCCCCGCACAATTTCAAATGTGCGTGAGCCAATCTGCTGCTCAGCAGAATGGGAAATGGGCAAATTCTCACACGCAAGAGCCGAGTAATGTGGCCAAAGGGTTTGGTGATGGATGGCGGCAGTATTTGACACTGTTATTAGAGAGGAGATTGGCATTTGTTTGGGCCCGGAACCAGGAAATCGCTCGTTCTCTCGGAAGAATATTCTGTGCCCAAACAGTTTAAGGCGGACTTAAAAATATGCATATTTTTAAAATCCAGATGGAAAAGCCGAAATCGATATTTGCGAAAATTCGTAAAATGCTATCATAAATCATGGAATCGTGGTGCTTGGAATTTTGATTGGTTTATGGTTAATTACTTATAATTGCGTTCCGTCACAATCGACCAGAACGGGTACAGCACTGCGCTCAACGCGGGGATCCGCAAGGGTGGCCAGAGTCAGCTGTGAAAAAATGTCTCATTTTTAAGTAAAATTAAACGCGAGATTGTCCATTTTTGCGGGGAGTGTAATTCTGGACAAAATTCAATTGATTTAGTGTTCTGAACAATTAAAAATTAAAATAAAGCACGCCACTTTGGGAAAAATAGAAAAAAAAGAGTCCGTTTGTACTGCCAAAACATCTGAATCGGATTGTCAAAATCGGAAATGCCGAGATTTGAAATCAGAATTTTAAAGGGCAAAGTCCAAAAGTTTTCGCATCCCTTTCGCTTTCGCGGTGCTTCATTTTGCTGGGGCGACTGGAATGGCAAAATGTCTGTCCCAGCCGCCAGTTCTCACTTCTCAGCACAAAGCAATGGATGTAAATTGTAAATTGTAAATGTCGCACAGATGCGGCAGAAAGATTACCTAAGCGAAACGAGAAGGGGAGGAAGAATGGTGAACGGAGGAGGAGGCGAGGCAGGGGTGGAAAAGTGGCCGCCTCTTTGTGGGAAAGTGGCGACGAAAGATCCACAACGGAGGAAAAGGAGAGAGCACATCAACATCAGAAAGCAAGCAGTGAGAACTGAACGACGGGAAAAGGACACTCTCCTTAAGAAGTAAACAATATTTTTACTTGCCCACTGCACTTTCAATTTCAATTCCAAGAGCCTGTCGTCCCGATTTGTTGACTTTTAATTTTTACGCTTAACGGTCCCTTTGGATTTATGTAATGGAGGAGAATCATTGGATTCAAAAGGAATTTGCAGACCAATATTCTTCGCCAACGCTAATTGTCCGAGAATGAACAACAACGATCAGGTGCGCATTTGCCACGCGTGTGCCTTTCCGGCTGCCGCCGTTCCGCTGGATGTGGCCGTTCTGATCCACTGCGGGCATCCCATCCATCGGGGCTGCGCCCTCGCCTTGGCGCGCCGCCGCAACGGCGTCTGCCCGTTCCCCGGGTGCGGACTGGCGTTTCGGGGGGACGATGTGCAGCAGCTGCCCGGGGACCTGACCAGGGTAAAAGAAAGGGGCATTTCGACCAGTCCAGAAGTCCAAATCCCTCAATTTCGTGACAAACGGATCCATTAAACAACTGCAGGTTTTGCGCGGAGCGGTCAACGGGGCTGCCCAGTTCGTGGAGTGGATTCGCGTCAGAATTGCGCAGCACACTCGCTGGCTGGGCATCGCACCGGAGGCGGACTGGGCCGAACTGGGCCAAGTGGCCCATGTGAGCAGGGGACAAAGCAGATTGGGCTAATTTAAAAAATTGGCAATCAAAATTTCTCACATTTGGTGAAGGACAAAAGAACACAAAATGTGATACAACCTTTTTACAGCTCATGGAGGCGAACAACAATGGCGCAGTTGGCGACCACTGGTCCACACGCATGGTTGCACTGATTGAACGGGCCGGACCTGCCCTGGTGCTGGCCATTTTCGGTGGGCAAAAAATCTAAAAAAGCAAAGGTACAGATCGGAAAATATGATATTTGACAGGCCATAGTAGGCAGACCAAATCAACAATATACAAAATTATAGCTCATACTTTGAGTAATGGCACTCCAAATTTGCACACAGCCTTGTTCGCCTGGTACTGGATTCCATCGCTGGTGCGTCCTCTGGCCACCACCTTCGGCCGGCTGGTCCAGCAGGTCATACAGATCAAACTATATGTAGGTGTTTTTGTCGGCGCACACTGAAACCAATGAGCCGAAGTCAGTGCCCACAACGCAGTTCCAGATCCCGCTGAATTTGGCGTTGAACACATTTCGAATCTGGGCAGCCGCCTTTATAAAGTCCTTCCCATGCGTCGCCAGGGCATCCTTGGCTGCCCGAAATGCCTCCTGCTCTGTCACGTAGTCCATCCGGGAGCTGATCACGATCGGTGGCTGAATTTTGAACACAGTTCTATTTAGCCCAGTATGTTGGTTTCCTTCGTTCGAATTCTGTCTTGGCGTTATGTCCCACCATATGTCCTACTACAAAGTCGTCTTGTATTGTTTTAAAAATTTAAAACGCGATAACATATTCCACAACTAATAAATAATAATTGTTTAATGGGTTTATTTTTGCCTAAAAATCGATTTTTCTATTGATTGAAGGAGCCCAAATTTTTGACCAGAAACCCTTTGTTCGCGTGATTTGTCCACCTTGAGCTGTTCCAGGTCCTCCGTGTTGGCCATGTTCTGCGCCTTCAGTTGGTCTACCTCTTGGTGGATGCCCTCCAGAATTTTGTCCACCTTTTTCAATTTATCGCGCCAAACAGCTTCATCGATTGCGCTGGCAATCTCAACAGTGAACTCATTCATATGTGTAATTGTAAGATTATCATTTTGGAATTTCGGCTTATTAAATTTTGTATGAACAAATCTTTAATGCATTTAGGTCCTAATTGGTAGCACAACCAACAATGGTTCTCTCCCCCTCTTTTTGGATAATTTCTTTGAACAAAATGTGTTTATGTGACAAAACTTCATTTTGGTTAGAACGACTTTAGGTGGAATCCCAACGGCGACGACATTTGGGTGATTGGTGCCTTATTATAGATTTTGCTGCCCAAACCCCAAACATCGTTGCCCAAACGACCCGTCCCCTCCCAACTCTGCTCTAGAACTGCAAGTCTTCGTCTCCTTACCTTTAGCTGGTCAATCTGCCTTTGCAGACTCTGGATGGCCTCCGAACTGCTTTTGTCCGCCGCGTCCACTTGCTGGCTGCCAGTGCGAATGCGAAGAAGGTGCATTATTTAATTTTTAATTGGCGATTTTAAAAGGATAATTGAGTTCTCTGTTTCTGGAATTGAATGCTTTTTAGTTTTTAAATTTAAAATACCAATGTATTTATAGGTTATACTAGTTTAGTCTACAGACTTATCGACAAGAAGATATAGAAATATAGATCGACCTGATTCTGGGGTTTTGGACGATTTTTAAAAAATAACAAATTAAAAGTGAACAGTTGTGCCATAATTTTACCTATTTGAATTGCAGGAACCTGTAATGGAGGTCACGGATCACTCAAGCTCAAGAGGTTATGTGACTTTATGATTATGACTTATGAAGTTATGAATCATTTTGATTGATGAAATGATGAATGATGTTGGAGTGACGTTTGGCGTTTGTTGGGAATTTGGTTGGAGATTTGAGTTAAGAATGGCGCATATCTCAATTGCTGGGGGCAGTGCGAGTATTGATTAATGATATAATGATTATGATTATGATTACGTCTTTTATAATTATAAGTAATAAGTAATAAAGTATGTGACATTTGGCGGACGGAGGTAAAAATCAAAACTTTTGCTAGCTTAGAGTCAAAATGAAAATAACCTATACTCGGCTGACTGCGATTTTTGGATTATCAATTTGGGATATTTTGGTCTTTGGAGATTCTCGGGGAGACTCATCATCTCATCTTGCTTTATCCTTTCGTGTGAATAAAAAAATAAATAAAATAAAAAAAGTGACACTTGTTGTTATTCAAGATGTTCCCCACCGGTCAGAAAGTGATCCCTTTTGGCATTCAAACATTGTTTTTTGGCGGAATGTTTGTTTCCGAAAAATAAATCATCCAATTCGGCCGCCGTTGATGCGCAGCATGAACAGTGCTAAGCCGATGACCAGCAGAACGGGTGGATTGGCCAGCACCGCAATCAGCAGAGGCAAAAAGGCGTAGAGCAGAGACAATGCCAGACCAATCACCAGCGCATAGTCCAAGCCTGACTGGCGGCGCTGGCGGCGGAGATGGGTGGTGTTCGTTTCTCCTCCGAATGGGCATGCGCCCACAACTGGCGCCATTTGGCCGTTTCCCCCATTCTCCCCCCACAGGCTGACCAGAGCAACACGCACTGACCGGGCAACACTGGCACCACCACTTTCAGGCAGTAATGTCGTCCTGAAAGTTTGATTACACAATAATTAAGGATTGGTTCTTTTTGGTTGCCGGAAGTGGGCCGGTGAGTTGCGCATAAGGGCGCCCAGGATGTGGGCCATGGTGCGGGCAGTTTGTTGGTCAGTGCCATCGATTTGTTCCGCCATTTGTTGTTCCCACGCTTTGCGCATCAATTGAGTCTTGGCGCCATTTTGGCGCACAAACGAGGCCATTTGGCTGCACAGTGCGTCCAAAGACTGGGCCAACTCCTTTTGGTCCTGGGAATGGCACGCCCCGTCCAGAAGCCGCAACAATTCGTGGGCCGAATTGTAGGACTTGTCCAGGAGTAGTGTCTCATTCGCCTCAACCAGGTCCACCTGTTGACAGAGCAATTTCGCCATTTTTTGTTTGCCCTCCCCGTCCAACACAATGGCGCCGGTCGCCTCCAGTTTGGCTGAAAGCGCATTTGGTCAAATTCTGAAAGGTTCATACCGTCGATTTCACTGAGGAAAGCTTTCGCCGATTCGCCAACGGTCTCATTTTGTGCTGCCGTCGTCAATAAAGTGAAGAGAATGAGCAATTTTAGTTGGACCATTTTACTAAATGACTCTTTGGTTGATGAATACGCCTTTTCTAGCATGCCCACCTCCCTTTTCCATGTTTGACCTTTGGGCACAAGAGATGTAGCTGTTTCCCTTGTTTACGTGTGTTGCGCAAATCCATTTCCTGCGTGCACTTTTGTCCTGTTTTCGATTTCCCAATTGGTCGTGTGGGAGGCAGAGGCAGCGGAAAAAATAGGAAAAAAACAGTCGCAAACACGGATACTTAATTAAGGGAGTGGTAACTGGTAACAACGGTGAATGAGTGCATCCACTCAATCAAATTCAGATACAGAGCTCACTTTTCAAACAAAACTCCCCAAAGAGTGTGAGAATGGTGCCTCTGTTTTGCTTTGCCCTCTGCCTGCTGGCCAACACTTCGCCGGTGGACGCGTTCAAAATCACGGTTGAGCCCGCGCTTGTGGCCGACCGCATCCAGTACTACATCCATGTGCGCTGCCACCGGCGCAATTCGGAGAGGCAGCGACTGGTGGTCGGAGGCCACCTCACAAAGTCCTCCGCTGACTTTCCTGAGGACACTTGTTTCGACAAAGAGGGCAACCCATCAACAAGTTACGACATTTTCGTAACCAAAATAACCGACAACGGCTCGGAGGTTTGCGGAATTCTGATTGGGGGAATTCTTTGCATTTTTCAGTCACGGGAGAAGAAAGGCAAGAACATTGGAGCCGGTGAAGAGATTACCCTGCAATACGGAGAAATGAGACGTGTCGTAAACTGACTGATGAAAAAGGGAGTGCACGCGGCTGCACCAAAAATCGCATTAAACAAAACTGGCAATCTTTTTGCTTTCGAACATTTTCAAGTGATCCTGTTTTTCCTATTTAATTTACTAAATTGTGAGAATTTCAAAATGGATGAGATTCTTCTATCAATGTGTTTGAACAATTCTTCCATTTTACAAATTAATTCTGAGATCCCGACCGATTGGATTTTTAGTAAAACAAAAAACCAAATGTTTATGCATAACAGATACGATAAATGGATGAAAGCGGGTGGATAGGAAAAGTTTGCCCGAAAGCATTTGAATCCAAAATCTCAATTTTCAGTCTCATCCCTCATCAGCTCTTTGGCCTTTTTTTGCCTCAATTGAATCCCCCAATTTCGTCCCAACTCTCCATAATGGTTCTCGCGTCCGCCACATTAATTGCGAAATCCAGAGATGGCGACCACTGTTTGATGTCGCATTCGTCCAGTGCTCTCACAAATTCGGTGCGTTCCACAATGTACGCCTGTTTGAGCGCCCGCACCATTTTGTCGAGCCAATAGAGGGCGTAGTCCAAATGCGACATGTTCTCGGAATAATGCTGCAAAGCAAATTTAAAATAATATTTGATTTTTGCCAAATGCCATTGATTCCATTTTCACCATTTGGTGGTTTTTGCATCCGGCAGTGTTCAGCAATTGACGGTAGAGCGCCGAATGGAGCACCAGAGAGACCAGTTTGAGCTGATTGAGCCCAAACGAGGTTCTTTTTTTACTCCACGAGAACAGCGGGGAGAAGCATTTCCGCTCAAAATAGCCGCCGATCTCCCGGAAGTGCGCAATGTCCATTTGCTGGTCCGCTATTTCGGCGACCATTTGCCGATAGAGAGCCCCAGTTGTGTGCTCATGTTTCGCCAATTCCCGCTCAGTTATTTGCGAGTGCATTTTGCCGTCTGAAGATGCTCTCAGGAAGTCGTGGCCGACTCCAATTCCCGCCACAAAATCGCACTCCATCTGCCGACTGAGGCGCTGTTTGGCCTTAAACAGGCAATTTCACGGAAATTGAAATTTCACGGAATCTGCAATTTCCGTTCACTCTAAGACTCTAACTATACCTTGTAGGCCTCCAGTGCAGCTCTGAGCTGCTCTTTGGCCCGCTGCATTTGTCCGTCCAGAAACACATTGTCCACAAATTTGGCGGTCCGATGGTTCTTTTTCCCAGAACGGGCCCCCAACAGTCGCTCTCGGAGCGATATTCGGACCATTTCGTCCACTTGTTGGGGCGTCAAAATTCCGAGGGAAAAAAGAGGAAAAACTGAATTGGAAAATGAACGCTTTTTGAATCCATAAAAGTGCTTACTTGAAAAAACTGGTGCAACAAGAAGGAATTGCATTTTTAGTATAAAACTTTTGCACCGGCTCAGCTCCCTTTTAAAGGGTCCTACCAACTTTGCGTGGGTAAATCGCTTATTTCTCCCAATTGTGGACGATGTTTTGACGCATTTTGTGAGTGAGCCAATGTCCAAGAGTGCTATTTTGTGATGCAAAATATTGATTAAAAATGAGCATCAAAACAAATTAATAAATATTTTACTAATGATATTTTCGAATATATTGTAAATTGTGAACAATACAATTTCGAGATGTGGGGGTTCACCACCATTTTAGGTTCGCTGCTATTGGGTTTGGGCCTCCCAGGGAGTGATGGACGGGTTCCTCCGGGGAACGGCGTCCCCCACTTGGGCCACCACCACAACACCCGCAGCGGAGACAGGCACCGTCCCGTTGGGCTGCTGCTGTTGGCCGAAGGAGCACTTGGTGGCCGTGGGAGAAATGTCCTCGACGCGCAGGAGGCGCTTCAGCACCGGCACCATAGTGCACGCGCAATCCCTGGAAATTGATTTTAATTCAATTTAACTAAATTTGATTGTCTTAAATTATTGATTTGTTTTGCGTGCCTTATCTCGGCGTGTTTGGCCAGGTAGATGTACAGGTTGATGCCGGCCCCGAACGGGGTCAGGAAGCCCTGGGCGAACGTGACGTAGTTGATGCGCGTCCGGTTGGTCGGGTCCAGCAGCTGCAGAAAACGGCGCAACGGTTCAACCCCAGAAGAGACACTTTTGTTGGTTTCACTCACGTTGAGCACAAACCAGACGCCGGTGGGCAGTGCCCAGCACAGCGAGTACACCAGCAGGATCAGCGCAATCGACGTGGTCAACTGCAACCCAAAGAGCTCTCCATTAGTAGCCCATGGAGAATTAAATATTTCCATTTTACCCGGTTCTGGGTCCTCTTGTGCACTTCTGCGTTGTCGACGGCCCACGCCGTCTTGGAGCCGGTGTGGGCGCGCATCTGGCGGCAGAACAGCGCCAGCAGGGACAGGTACAGCGAGAACACCAGCAGAGTGCTGAACACGATCCAAATCGATTGGCCAATTCCCTCTTCTCTGCTCTGCTGGGCGCTCACCTGATCTGGGCGTAGACCGACCACACCGTGGAGAACAGGGGACCCGCGTTGGCCCCCATCGAGCACTGGCTGGACATGCTCTGCGTGTCCACCCGGAACAGCGACAGCCACACGGCCCCGCAAAAAATGGCCACAGTCAGACACAGAGTCAACAGGAGGAAGGGCTAAAATTACTACAATTAATAATTAAATTAATTAAATATAAATTTATTTTCTTTATTAATTTTATTAGTTTATTCGATTATTCATTTATTGTTTTCCTACCCGATTGATGCGTTTCCCGTATTTGAAGGGTCGCGCGACGGCCATCAGGCGGTCGGCGGCCAGCGCCATCACAGGCACTTGGTTGGAGGCGAAGCCTCCGGTGAGAGGGGAGCCGACCCAGACGCACAGCGGGTGCGAGAACTGGTCCATGTGGCTGGCCAAAGCGAACAGCTGGAACGTGCCGCGGGCAGCCATCCCGAAGCCTGGACGCGGAAAATGAATGGAATCGGGAGGATTGAGAGCGATCAGATCTGGACTTTTGGTCCCGGGAGGATTCTTCCATTGGTTGCGTGGATCAGAGACAAATGGAGTTCCAAAATGGGCGAGTCCAATTGCCTGGGGTATTCGGCACCCACCGATCACCAGTTCCACACAGGCGTTCAGCGCGATCAGCAGATTGCACTGGGCGCCGCGGAGGGACTTGAAGCGCGCGAACAGCACCAGCAGAAATGCGTTCGAGGCCACCGTGTTCAGGGCGATCGCGTAGCGCACCAGGTTCATCCAGGCGGAGGCGTCCAGCTCGGCCAGCAGATTCGTCGGCGGCGCCGGAATCGGCATTGGAGAAGAGGCGAAGGAGGACATGGTTAAAATGGCGAATGGAATGCTTAGTCTTTTAGTTCTAAAAATAATGGATTATTTGGACTGCCGACTATTATGTACTTTAGTTCCGACCAAATTCGTGTGGATTTCAAAATCAAGTCTCTGGTCCTTGAAAATTGCAATTATGAAGGGATTGCGCGCCTTAATAATTGTGGCTCTTGCAAAAGGAGGAGGCAGTGCCTTTGTTTCTTACTCTTTGCTCTGGGAAGGAGGAAGAGCGTCGCATTTTATGCAAAATGAGACTGAGGAAATCCAATTTTAAAAAAGACATGCATTTGGACGGAAAACAAAATGAGAGGGGAGAGGAATCAAGAATCGATTATTGGTCGGAACTTGGAACCGATGGTCGGTCGAGACATTCGTATAAATAAAAAGACCTGAAATTACAGGGATTCCTGTCTTGGATATAATTAAGTGTCCAGACAAATATTGTGACTCCCGGATTCAAGGAGAAGGGAGCGAAGAACAAACAAATAAATATTAAAAAGTGTGCCTGGCAATTGGAAGCGGCTTTCGTATGTTTCCCGCGTACGAGAGCAAACACACCCAGTGGTGAGGAACGACGAAATGTGGGGACTGGGGAGGCATCGAATTGCGGAATGGGCCTGCGAACAATTTGCGCTATTTGCTCTTTCGGCAAAAGACCTTTGTGTTGTGCTGTTTTCTGTGCGTTGTTTGCCCAAAATATCATTCAATCGGATAAGGGTAATCACCGACCTATTTTGGTAAAAAAGCGACCTAATTTGTTGGCCCCCCTATTTTTTTCTAAATTAGGTCGCTTTTTTACCAAAATAGGGCGCTAATTGATCCCATTGCATCATTCAATTGGCTTTTGGCATTTTATTCTTTTTTCGAATCTTTTCGAAAAACCCCCAGAAAGAATAAGCCAGTGCCCAAAATTGGTTTGTCTTTGCATTCAAGTTTCTACTGTGCCTTTGCGTGATTCACTTTCCCCATTTCCCCATTTGTGTGCGTTTCCCACGGGAACTCTGCCAATTTGGGTAAAATGTTTGTGCTCACGCAATGCCCTCAAAAGTGGCACAGAATGTCGCCAAAAGAGCACTGCCCTTTCTGGTTCCGGTAGTCAAATGTGGCTGAAAATATGTTCAGACCTTCAGACTTGTGGCTCAGCACATCTCTTTTCTGTCTGCGCTAAGACGTCAAATCCTTTGGGGGGGGGGGGACTCAGAAATCAGAATTCTTAAAAAGAGAAAAAGGTGTAGATCCACACAAAAATCATCGTCTGAAATTGCGATTTGTGGAAAACAGCAGTCACTTTAGCTGCTGAAGTGACAGAGGAACTCCGCCACCCATTAAAGACAATACTAGAGAGTGCTGGAACGAGATTGAGATGCAGCTTTTGGGACACATTTTACTATATTTTAGAATGTAACGAGTAACGACTGCACCTGTCCAGTGGATTGCAGCTGGCCGAGACCATTGTGCACAATGTTGAGGAGAGGGAACAAAAATGAAAGTTGAAAACTAAATGCCGCAATGTTTTATTTGTCTGGGTTGACTTCTTTTCGGAAATGAATCTCACCAAATGTGGGAGTCGCAATGCCAGCTGTTGGCTGAGTTTGGCGCCATTTTTGAATGGCGACTGTGGGAGAAAGGGTGTCTCGAGTTCGACGAATGGAAATGCCACGTGCCTTTGTCCCGGGCAGACATGAAATGAACGATAAAGTTCACTCGTCAGCTCCGAATAAAAGCGAAACCCACAAAACGCAATGGAACCTGAAACCTGGTTCCAGTCATGGCGTGACTGCACAATCAAATTTGAATATTCCAACTAATTTTGGAATTGGCTCAAACACATATTTTTGCACGCCAAGATTTGTCGGCCAATCCCAGTAAAGCTGTTTGGTCGGTGAAAATTTGAACCAAAAATATTTATGTAATTTGTCACCGGTCAGGTCCAGCAATTGATGAATGGTCACGTCACTTGGTGGGAAAGGGGAAAGTTGTTACAAGAATTGGAGACGCGAGATCTCGTCCGAACCAGGGATTTTGTATTTGCCTTCCCAATGGCTTTCTTTGTCTGGGAACTCGCACTTTTTATTGCATTCCCTCGAATGCACAAATGCGGAAATGCAAAATGTGCAAATGCACATTTTGCACAGGCCAACAATGGTTCCTAAAACTGCGCCAATTTGCATTTGCTAAAGCACCGAAGAGGACTAAATTGTGAAAGAGTCCAATAATGTTTAAAAAACAAAGAAATCATTGCTTTATCAGAATTTATTATATAGCATGAAATGGGATGGATATATATGTAAATGTTTTACAAAGCAAATAAAGAGGGGAGTGGCCAGTACAAATTGGTTGAAGGCCACACAATTTAAATGGGGTTCCCAAGCATCTCAAAGGTGGGGCTCAGCGCCCAGCAATTG
>VAHH01001113.1:0-14421 GCA_013357305.1 Radopholus similis | reverse complement strand
ATGCCAACAGTCGATTGATTACCAATCAATAATTTTAAATTCCAATTTTGTAGCTATGGCCGCAACCGCCATTTCTACGACTTGAGCCGTGCCTACCAGCTCAACGAGAACTGCGTCACAATGCAACTGTTCGTCCCACTGGACGTGGCCTTTGCCGTCTTCTTCTCGCTCTACTTACTTTTCAGCGCTCTGCTGCGCACCTATCGCACAGAAATCGGAGGAGGCTTCATCCCTCTCTACGAACTGAACACTTGCGTACGATTCCCAAACCTCACGCCAATTGATTGCCCCCATCCACTTTCAGCTGCTTCCCCTGCACTCGCTGATCACTCTGTCCGTGTACTACCGCTTCTTGTGTTTGAAGGGCTCGGCGAATGCAGTGAAAGTGACTCCTGTGGAGGACCAGCGGAAAATTTACATGGACGAACTGCGAAAGCAATGGAACACACGAGAATAATACAATAGTTGTTTGGTCGAAAGAGGCAGATTGGTTGATCACAGGGATCGATATGGAATTGACCAAACTGATCGTCGATCGACCATTGTTGATTGATCAGCGTATGCTGAGAATGATCGAACTGATTTTTCCATTGGCCAGACGAATGGGAATTGTGAGCCAATTTAATAATGTGCGTTTTTGTTGAATATGTATGTACATCGTTGTCTGATTGAAATAAAGGCACTTCTGCGGTCATTTCGGGTGTTGTTTGCTATTGGATTGTGCCAGTGGTCCTGCGTGAAAGATTGGGTAGCATAGGGTTGTGGCCGCCAACAGGATGAGCATGGACGGCACAGGCGAAGGGAAAGCGGCCGTCGAGGCGACTGTTTGGGGCAATCCGTCGAGCAGGTCGATCACTCGGATCTGCTTGATGGTGCTCAGCAGCAGCTGATAGCGAGCCGCGCGCTCCAACAAAAAGTTCAGCTCCAACTCGCGCACGTACGGGGCGCAGAGCTGTATGTGGGGAATCGAATTATTAGTAGACATAATTCAGACATTGTGGATTCAGTATGACATATCTTAATGTTGTACAAACAATCTCAAATGACATGAAACAGAAGCACAAAACCACCACAGAAATAGTATTGTTTTTACTTTGGTTTTAGTTATACTATGAAACGAAAAATCATAATGCCAATGCGACATCAAACTAAGGCAAATGTTTTGTTGAGCTTAGAAAGCTAAGTTAAGTCTTCTTTCTTTAGCATATTCAATTTAATAGTTCCACTTTTGGGGGCCCACCTTCTCCCATTTGCCGGAGTGCCACTTGGCTCTGGTGGTCTGGTTGCCGTCGGACGGCTCCACGCCGAACCACTGGAGCTGCATGAGCACCACCGACTCCTTGGGGAAGTGCTCCTGGACGGCCACCCGGCAGCGCGTCTCCTTGGGCAGCACTCTCTCCAGCGCGAACTGGAGCCGCGTGGCCAAGTCTTTGGGCAGCGAGCTGCTCTGGCTGATCAGCCCGGCTCGCTCCAGCATTTCCTTGGGCACTTTCTCGCGCATCAAGTCCAACTCTGAAACGGAGGGAAAATGGGGAAATGGTGCATAAGGTCAAAGACCAATCTGGACATTTGGACCACCGATCTGATTGGATTTAGGGTAGTATGGGATCGGGATCCCGGCCGATTTTCGGGATCGGGATTTGTCGGAATTGGAGTTCTCCGAAAACCTCGGTATCCTGATCCCGTGCTACCCTTATTTGATTGGCATGATCAGCCGATATTGATTGGTTGATCGATCGACTTGATCGCCTGATCTGATAAAATTCTTGGCATCAGCTTAGTTTATTGATCAATTAAAAACGGAGCACAATTGAATGCCTGACCTGGCTTTGAGTAGCCCAGTGTTATGTAGAGTCCCGGCGCCAGGTCCGGCATCAGCTCCGACGTGTCGCAAATGAAGCGTCCGTCGTGGCACTGGCACGCGCCTCGGTCCTCCAGGTAGAGGCGTTGGCCGAACACTAAAAGGGAAAGCAGTTTGGGCACTCATTACAGTGCATCAGTGCCCTACGGACCAATGGTGGTGTGTCTGGCCTCGCACAGCATGTCCGCCATGCAGCCCAGCTGGTGGCACTCCAGCGTGCCGTTCTCCAGACACTCGCACCAGGAGGAACAACGCCCTGCCCAGTCGTGGTACTGCTGCAAATCAACGCACAAATGACCACTTGAGAAGCCATTTCTCGGGCAAAGGGATGAAGCCAGAAGAGAGATCTTGGAGTCTTTGAGCAGTTATGACTCATCGAGATGTTCCCCTTTTGGCCCCCGGCTTACCCTGAACACGGACTGCTGATAGTGCGATATCCACTCTCCGTCCACATTGCGCGTCTGGCACCCATCGCCCTCGCTTGGCGGCTTTTGCGTTACGAATTCGCCGACCTCCTGGCTCGCGGAAGTGAAAGTGCCATTCTTCGATTGCGCCTTCTTCGGTTCCATTTTTGTCCCAGTCTTGACGGCATTCTCTTCCCCCAGCCTCCCGTGCCCTTTCTCCTCCCACATCGTGTCATTCGCTCGCTTCTCTTCCTTCTCCAGCTTCTTGGTTCCATTCGCTTGGCTCTCTTCCTCCTCTTGGGCCCATTCGTACACCTCCGTCTCCTTCCTCTTCTCCGCACCACCGTTTTCCTTCCTCGCGATGAGCAGCTTCTTCCCTTCTTCCCCCTCTTCCTTCTCCTCTTCCTTCCCATCTTCATCCGATTCCACGCCGATTGGGCTCTGCGTCGTTGTCGTTGAGGTCGTGGTTGTTGTCCCCTTTTTGCCTTTCTCCGCCACTCTCGTCCTCCCACGAGCCTTTCCCGTTGCCCTCCTGGTCGCCTCCTCATCCGGCAACAGTGTCACCTCTTCGCCCAACTGCCTTCTCCAGTCCTCGTCCACACTTCGGCCGCCTCCAGTGTCCCTCTGCTGTTCATCCCTTGCTCTGAATTTGATGAACGCTGTGCTCGGATGCCGAGTGGAGGTCTCCAGCAAAAGCTGTCCGTTCGCCAGCATTGCGTTGAAGTCGCGACGGACGGGCGCTAGAAGAGTGGAGGAGGTGAATAAGTGTTCGATCGGATCGGATTTGATCATCAAATTGGTTGATCGGTTCGATCAATTGATCCCCAATGGAAGGGGAAGAAAGCATTGGTCCAGTAAACTTAAGATGTGGGTTGGATCCCCGTCCCAACGTTTTGCTTGGCTGGCAGTCCCCTTAGGTCCCGTATGAATCAAAATATTCACACTTTTGGGCTTCCACTGTACCGCCTACCAATGCATGGGTGTTTGGGCCACAGCTCCTGGGCCATCTTTCCGCACTCGTGTTTGTCTCCGTTGGAGCAATGGCACGGCTCGTCCAGCCAACTGCCTCTGGCCGCGCTCAAAGCGGCCCTGCATTTGGCCAAATCGTCGGCGGCTGACGACAGCGCACACTCGTTGCTGTCGGCAGAGAGGGGACACGCGGCCAGCAGAGCAGAAAGACGGTTACTGGAAATGACGAGTGTTCGCTGGAAAAACTGTTTGTGCGAGCACTAGAGAGTGAGAAGGGTACACCCCATCCCGGCTACGGCCATCCCGGCGACGGGGGACATTTTGAAGCATAACTTAGGAAAGCTTGTGAATTTATTTTCATGTCATTTTAAAGCCTGATATGTTTTCTATCGAATGGTATTTTCAGCTTCTGAAAAGCTTAACTTTCGGCCAAGTTATGGCCAAAAGTCTGAAAAAAGCGCCATTTTTTAAGTTTTTTGATCATAACTTGGCCAAAAATGGATCAATCGAAAAGGCTTGTTGGGTCTCTTTTGCAGTAGAACCTTTTTAAAGCGCTCCCTTTGCTCGTCGCAAAAAATAATGTTGTAGATTCTGTGCCTCTCTTTTTGGGGTTATCCGATGAAATTTACTTGCAGTCCGTCTCCGAGCGACACATCCGCGTCGTTTGTGCGCAAGTCCACCGGGGCCCTTTCCTCTTTTTGGCAGAGCCATTTTGCGGCGCAGTTTTGCCACACTTTTTGGGCGCCGGTCGCAGAGCCGGGAGCTGAACAACACAAGGATGAAACACATTAAATGCTCTATTAATCCCCCAGTGGGGCACATTTTTTGCAGAGAAGGCATTCAGCAGATGTAAAATAGAAATATTTCCGCTTGCCTTGTTTTACTCTATTTCCTCGGTTCTCCCCATTCTATCAAAGCATGATCTTGTTTTTGCCCTCAATGTTTGTTCATAGCAATTATAATTAATAGTAATTAGTAAATAGTAATTTCATAATTCAACAATAAGAGAATAAAACATTCGCTTCCGAATTCCCATTGTTTGAAGCCAGTGCCACATCCAAATAAGTATACGGATAAGGGTAATCACGTAATCACCGCCCTAAAAAAGCGACCTAATTTGTTGTTCTCCCCCTAATTTTTCAAAATTAGGTCGCTTTTTTACCAAAATAGGGCGCTAATTAATCCCATTGCATAAGTATATACAAAACTTTATTTCTCATTTAGTTTTTAGTGGCGACATGAACATATTTCTATTTTGAGCAA
The DNA here is from genome assembly GCA_013357305.1 of Radopholus similis. Lineage (NCBI taxonomy): Eukaryota > Metazoa > Nematoda > Chromadorea > Rhabditida > Pratylenchidae > Radopholus > Radopholus similis. The sequence goes on along the minus strand of VAHH01001113.1, from coordinate 9,924 downwards.
TGCTCTTTTGGGTGCCCTCTCCAAGAGAGGGGGGATTAATAGAGAGTGCACTTATTTGAACACCAATGGCACATGCCATTGTGGAGCAACTCACAGTTGTTGCCCCCTGTGCGCAGTTTGCGTCGTCATCATCAGCGCACTCGCAGAACAGAAGTGCCTCCACAAGGGGGCGCTGCACAAAGCGCACCAAACGGTCCATGGCCTGTGCGCACTGCACCGGACGCTGGAGCGGGACGGGCGCTGCCGCCGGCGCACACTGCTGCTCTTCCGCGGGGCACTTGATCTGCAGCTCGCTCAGATGCCACTTGCACGGCTCGTCCCGTTCGCAGAGCGCCAACACGGCGCCGCAACTCCCGCCAGGGGCAGAGGGCATGGCTGAAGGGGAGGCGGAGAACAGTCATCATCATCAGTGCCGACAAATTCCCGATTTTGCCGAAAAAAGCATGCCAAGAGTGCAATGGTAAAGTTGGGCATTTCAACACTCCAGAATGCCAGAATAAGTGCCCCCTTTTGGTGCCATTGGCATTCATTATATTGACAAGGAATCAATCCGCTATCCACTGGCATATTTATGAAGTTGCGCTAGAGCTGTTGCACAGCTTGAACTCTAACTCGTCAAGTTCAAACAGCACATGGCATTATATGGGAAAACTCTGTATGACTGACTAATGACTATACTAGAGTTCGGTCAATTCAACTCTGCACTTGTCATTATTTGATCTAGGCCCCTGGACTCGACAAATTCGAGCAGTACCCAGTGGTGTTTGTTGGTGTTACTGTTTCCCCAAAAGGGCCCCAGATTCGCGTCCTGTTGATTTGCGTTTACTACTTTCGATGCCTGCCAGCAGCGGATGGATGTGTTTCTGGAGCAGCACCACGAGCATGTACACCAGGTTCAGCATCGCTCTGCCGTGTGTGGGTGGTGGTGCCTTCGCTCAACTCCTCCTCCGCCGGCACATTTCCGCGTTTTGCTTTGTGCCGCCGCAAATGTTTTGGTGGGCCCTTTGCCACCACCACCAGAGGACCGCCGCCGCCACTCCCAGAGTAGTGGTGGGTGCCTCCACTCAGTCGCTCTTCTTCGGCGGTGTGCCTTATTTGTGCGCCAAATGTGGTGTAAAAGCGCAAAAAGAATGGCGACCGGCCGCTGCCGCCGGCACTGAAGAGGCCATTACGCATGAGTGGAGATGGAGGGGAAGGGGCGGTGGGCGAAAGCGGAACACAAGCTGTGCCGCCGCAAACGGGGGAGATTTTTTGGGAGAGGCCGCGGGGCGAGTATGTCGCGGATTTTTGGGCAAGAAATGTTGTTGTGAGGGCGGAAATTGGAGGACTCGCAAATGCGTGTCCCCGAAGGGGACAATCGCTGTGACAATCGAAAAAATGTGACAATCGCAGCAAAAATGTCCCCACACGAAGTGTGCACGGAAAAACGCCAAACAAGGCGTAAAGGTCACAATTCCCGACGACGCTGGGAAAGAAGGGGAAGGGCGGAACCTAATAATTAATAGCTAATAGGTAATACTAACTCGACATTTGCGCCAGAAGATTGTGATTCCTTTAATTGGCTACACATTGGGCTTGGACGTGGCTAAGCTAAGCTTAAGCTTGCCTAGGGATTACCGGACAATTGGGCACCAGATAATTTTGGACAATTGGGCACCGGAAATCCGGACAATTGGGCACCGATGTGTAACCAAGTGGGCTATTTTGGCTTAAAGCCTAGGAAAGCTTATGCTTATGCTTAGGTCTAAGCCTAACATGTAGTTCTATGAAAATTTGAGTAGCGCAATTGTCCATCGGTGTCCAATTGTCCGGATTTCCGGTGCCCAATTGTCCGACCACGTGCCTAGGTCCGGCCAAATGTTGGTGCGCAAACGTATTAGGCTAGCCGAAAGTTTAGCCCAGAGCGAGCTTAGCCCTAAGCTTACGTCTAAACATAACGTGTTTGGCCTCCACCGTAGAGGAGTTTTGGCGCCGAATATGTTCAAAAATTGCGGCGTTTTTAATCTTCTCCGATTTCTATCGTTTGAGGAGAATCGAAAATATGATTCCGGTGCCGAAGAAAGGGAATAACTTGGAAAAGAGTCGATAAGGGATAGAGACAGGTAAATGCATGGAAAATGCGAATGAATGGTAGCGGAGAGAATTGACGGGGACTGCGGCGGAAGTTATTTGGCCAAACTGGGCAAAAACAATGCCAAGTCCCTACCTATTTATATTAATGGGGGATGCTTTGAAACGGCTGCGAATGGATGCCACACGGGAAAGACAACACTTTTCTTTTTTGTGCGCGCCTTTTCACTCCGTGCCTCCTCCGCACTTTCGGGTCATTACCGCAGTCGGAGGAGGGTTATTCAATTCTTAATTCGCCTCCTGCGTTCCTCTGGCGGCAAGTGGCCCCGCACATTCGCACAACAATGTGTGCCTTCTGCCCTGCCCCGGGTCGATTTCCCGCCGGCACCCGGCAGCACGACTCTCCCCATTTGCGCCTGCGCCGGAAAGGGGCCGAGGTGCCGGAAGGGACGGAAGGGACTGAGGGAATTCTGCCCTCCGCCCCTCTGCTGCTGTTGTTCCTTCGTTCTTTTGAATGACTTGCGATAAGCGGAGGACAGAATGGGCGGAGAAAGGACCAAAAGGAACTGAGCAGGAGGAGCCAAATGCGCTGCCGATTTGAGCCCCACTTGAGCAGCAGACGTTGGTTGGTGTTTGCTCAAACATTGCACTCATCCAGCACATCATCATCCTTGGCTCGTTTTCCGGTAAAATTGGGCAACTTTTGGGGTTTTGGGAGAGCGAATGATTACTTTTGATTGCACAAATTTTGGCTTTGGGCTTCAATGGGCGTTTTTGAAGCGAACAGAACCCAGTTCCAGAAGAGAGTGATCAAGATCACCGATCAAATCAAAATTATTCTAAATTTTGAATGATGCCTTGAGGACTGAGCAGAGATGGGGAAGGGAGAAGGAAGTGTTCTTGTGCTCAATGGAATGTTTTCCGCTCTCTCTTCAGACATATAAGAATAACCTATTTGCTTTCAAAAGCAAGTGAGTGGACATATCGCCGAAAATGTGTTGTTCCTCTCTGACAAATGCCATCCATTTTTTCGCACAAATCCGACACCACACAGTTTGGCTTGAGCGCTGCTTGTCTTGGAGCAAATATGTACAAAAACTACGAATGCGTGCTAATAACTGCACCCGCTTTTTAGTGCCAGTTCCGCCCTCGCCTTTTCGCTTTTGCGAAGTGAAAAGAATGCCTAATTGGATGAGTATGAGTGAGCGAGGGGAGGGAGCAAGGCAAGCGGAGAAACAGCCTCCCACCAGAGGCCAGCAGCATATGCCTAGAGCACTGTCGGAAGTGCGAAATGTGACGCTGATTGCGCACTATTTGGTCTCTCCCCGGTCGGTCTCGGAGCCGCCAATTTCGCCCACCTTTTGCTGTGCCATTTTCCGTGGGCGGGCCCTCCATCTGAGTGAGCAGTGGGCGGCTCTCCTAAAAACGGCGGAATGCTTGGATTTGCTCACACTCTTCACACTTTTGTTGGTTCCGCCGCCTGTTGTGGCGCCGCTGTGCTGCTGCTGATCCCGCTGGGGGCCGTCACTCTGGTTCTGGTCGCGCCCTCCTCTTCCGCCGCACTTGCCTTCCCCTGTGCCCGGGGTGTGTGCTCCACCGTGTAGTAGAGTGTGCTCCCCGCGCCCTCAATTGCCACCATGTTCGTGGTCTCAGCTGCTGGTGTCGCAGTCTTCGTCTTCAATGTCGTCGTTGTGGTAGTGGAAGGTGCCATTGTGGTTGTACTGCTGCTCCTGGACGTCCAGGAAGAGGATGGAGAGAACAGTGACACATTGTTGCTGTTGCGTGTGCTGCTTGCCGTTGCGTTCGTTGCCCTCCCACGGTGTTCCCCTTGTCCGACCATCACTCGGTTCCTTTGCCTTTCCTGTGCCGTCCTTTTCTCCTCCTCTTGCCTTCTTTTCAACCTCATCTCTTCTTCCGCCTTTTCCATTCTTCTTCGCTCTTCCATCTCGTTCTTCGCTTGTTGCGCCTCTTTCTTGCGCTGTTCTTCCGCCTCATTTGCCTTCCTGGTCCTCTCCTCCTGCTCCTGCGCCAACTTCCTCATCCGCCTCGCTTCCTCCTCCACCCTGCGGCGTCTCAGTTCCTCCTGCTCTTGGGCCCTCTTCCGCTCCTCTTCTTCCCTTTGTCGCTTCCGTCTCAGTTCCTCCTCCTCCCTCTGCCTCTTCTTCCGCTCCTCTTCCCTCAGTATCTGCTGCTGCCGTTCCATTGTCCTTCTGCTCTCTTCTTCGGCCTCCTGCCTTTGCTTTTTCTCCACTTCCCTTTCGCCCACTTTTTGGTGTCCATTTCTGTGCACAGCCATCCATTCCGCGCCATTTTCGCCCCGTTCCCTCGTCCAATTCAGCGCCGCCCTTCCGCGTCCATTCCCATTATTATTATTATTGTGGTTGTGTCCCGCCGCCTGCTGCTGAAGTGCCCTCGAGTTGAATTGTGCCGCTGTGGCCAGATGGGCATGCCAGCCGACGTCGTTGTTCAGTTCATCTATAACAAATGTGTTTGCTGCTGGAAGGTCCCCCACATACATATGCATTTGTTGTAGTTGGTCTGCAGCCGAATCCAGTGGCAGTCCGAATTGTTGCCTGGGCACACGCACGAGCCAAGTCCTGTCCAACTGATGCCTTCGTAGGACTGCCAGCAGTCATTCCTCAAACACTCAAAATGTATTGGTGTGGTGGAACATGCGGAGCACAGGAGTTATGTTTGACTCATATAGACGAAAGAGTGCAACAACCCCAATTGCCAATGTTTTTGCAATTAACCGCTAGCAATTAGCTAATAAGCTATACAACAGAAAAACCAAGGACAAATCATCACTAAGTTTCGTACTGCTCGAACTCAATAGCTACGAGGAGTTCAAGGCGTTCAATCAGTGAAAGCAACTCAAGCTAGTATTGATGTCATTTGGCATCCCTGGGGCAAGTCCAATAACCAATGACAAGAATAGGCCGATCTGACATTTGGACAAAGTTAGGATAAACACGAAAGCAAAAACAACATTTCCCCGAATTCCCCCCCCCCCGCGCCCACTTGTTCTCCATGCGACACTGGTTCTGGGCGTCCACGAAACACTTGCGTCGGAACAGTGCCCAGAGCTCCCTGCAAGAGACGTGCCGCAGGCAGAGCTCATTCAGCGCCCAATTGCAGGAGACGGCGCCGCCGCCACTGCTGGGCAGGGTGCGGGGCAGAAGAGGCACAAGATCTGTGTAAAAGTGGCGGCGCCATTCAATGGCACAGTGTGTAAAAATAGATGGCACAATACCGCCGCTAAAGGCCAATTTCCAGTGCTGGATCTGCTCCGAGTCCGGAGAACGAACCGTTCGTTGACCACTGGATTTGTGGCCTTTTGCGCATTGAACAACGATAAGAAGAAAAATAAGAGTGAGCAGTGGAATGTGGAGAACTATAAATAAACTTTAAATATTATTATTTGGCGGATAGGAACCATACCGGTTGCAAAAAGACGCATTCAGCAGGCCAATTTTCGAATTAATATTTTGCCGAACGGAGAGACTACAAAAAATGAGCCAAACTTGGGCGGAGGAACAACTTCTTTGGAGTGCCTTTGGATGGGCCCCGAATGGGAGAGAGAATTGGTTGGGCAGCGGAGGAGGAGATGTCTGTGCTGGCACTGGAGAGGGGGCGGCGATTTATTTATGCCAATTCAATTATTTCTCGCTGACGCATATTTTTGGAAGCCGTGAAAAAGCAGCAGCATCAATAAAGAACGTTTCCGGAGTCCCGGTGATTTGGAGAGCCAAAAAATCGGTAAAAGTAAAAATCGGAAATTTGAATCCAAATGCCATTTGTGAGCCCAAAAAGAGTGCCCCCTCAAAAATGGCCTGTTCAGCTCCCTGATGGCCCAGCAATTGGCCGAGTTATGGCCAAATGTTCGGAACAAATCGGGCATTTCCCCCGTTTTTGGCCAAAACTCAAACAATAAATTCCCAACCAAAAAGGCCATCCATTTTGTAGCCCGAATGCTCTGCCAAATCACTTTTGGGATCTCGCTTAAGGCTTCACCCCTTGCCGAGTTATGGCTTTTCAAATTGTACGGTACCCCAAACATGCCGTGTGAAAAAACCAACAGAAAACTCAACGGGAAAAAACAAAACAGAAATGGGGAGAATAGAGTGAAAGTGAACGGATCATGTCAAAAGGCGCGTTCCTTCCACGTTCCGGAATCCGGAAATAGGACACAGCAGACACTGATCAGATCGAATTCCACACACAACACACACACAAATGTCCCAATTGGCGCACCCAATTGATTGTGTGTCGCGGGAAATTTATGGCAGCTGTTCTCCCCCACTGGGGCTCAAGTCAGTGCCCGGCCTTTTGCCCTCCCATTCCCCACTCTCCTCCAGCCGCTTGCTGTTGTGAGTGATTGATGAGCGGGGCAGCCAACAGGGCGGACAAAAAAGAGGCGCCAGATCAAGGAGCGGTGGTTTGGCGGCTATTATATTATGTACGCCGGTGCGGCCAAATTAACTTAGGGCCTCCAGCCGAATTAGGTCAAGATTGAGAAGACTTTAAAGGTACAAACAAACAGAAACAAACAGTTTGCCCTTAGAAATCACTTGTTGTGCGTGAATTCTTCTTCCCGCACGTCGCAGTCCTTGAAACTGGCCTCGAGGGCCCAGAAGCGGCCGAAGGCCCCAACGTCTAGGCAGTTGGCGCGCAACTCTGTCCAGGCCCATTCCCGCGTTGTGCCGTCCTTGGCAGCGTAGAAATTGCTCTGAAATTGACACATGGAAATTAGTAGTAATGAGGGCGAATGGATTGTGAATTTTCAAAACATGATCTAGAGAGGTTCACATTGTTGGATAGCCAAAACCAGGGGCTATTTGGACTAATTGAAAGAGTTGGCCTCGTTTGGCCAAACCACTCCAAAGTTAGGGCCCAAAATCTGGTCAAACCAGGCACAGCTGGCCTGAGTCCAATCAAAAAATCATAACTCAAAGATTGATCAGCCAATTTGAATGGACCCTTTTTTGGTCAAATAGCCACCATTTGGGGCTATCCAATGAGCCAATGGGATCATTTGCCGCAACCTCAATTGGTCCCCAAGTTAGAGTTATGCCCTATTAAAAAGTGAGTTGGCGCCGAAATGACCCCAACCCGATCACTTTGGTCGGAAATTTCTGTTGGAAAGTTCGAAACGTGAATTACCCGCTTGTCGAATGGACGTTCGACGAGCAAAGTGAACAGCCAGAAGTCGAGCAGCTCGAGGCGGTTCCCGTTCAGCAGGGCGGTGTACCTCTCGAGGCATCCATCTGAAGGGGAGAAAAAATCAATTTTACTATAACTAAACCCGAGAATTGATTGCACTTTTGGTTCTTCTGCTTTCGAAGGGGGGGTCGTGGGTTCAATTCCGGCACGAAAATTTGATTTTTTTTTGACAAAAGGTTTGGCTAAATCGCTTAGAATGAGTCCTTAACTCGCACTTTTTTTGTATTTTATTGGCTAGAGAATCACTTCTATAGTATTCTTTTGGGCCTCCTTTTCCATTTATTTTTTACCGGCTCTTCGGCTGTGGATGGACGCTGGGATGAGTGCCATTTGTTGGCGCAACTCTGCAAGCCGGGCACGCAACCCCAGCTCGTTCGGGTTGCTCTTGCAGGTCAGAATTAGAGCACCGAGAGCAGCCGTGTACGCAATTGCCTGCAAGGAAGGGCAAAATTGGGTGATTTTGTTTCGATAGATCATTTCTCTTTTCTCCTTACGAGCCGAGGATTTTGGATGCAGAAAAAAATGTGACGAACCAACTTAGCAAGAGATAAAGAAGCCGGAAGAAAGATCTTGTTGGTTTCATTGGACAATATTGATTGGCTTCAAAATGGCACTTGAATTGGGAATTGAGTGGTCCAGTTTTGGCCCCATAAGGCATCCGATTCAAATTTGTGGCTCAAATCTCAATTGAATTACGGCGCCATTCAAAATCCCACAGGCATCGATGTGTTCAATCAAAATCCCCAGACATCGATGTGTTCAACGAGCCACATAAATAGATCGGTCAAAATGCCAATTAATTGTCTCATTCGGTCGCAATGGATAAAGCACTAGTTGAGTCTGTGAAATCTATCCAGCCTTTAAGATTTGACTCAACATTCCCCATTTCCCACTTTTCGGAGGCGAACAACAACCTTGATCGGTCTCTGTTTGGCGCCCAGTGCAATGTCCCACAGTGAGTTCGCGTAGTCAATGGCCAATCGGTGCACGTACTTTCCCAGCGTGCTGTTCCCCAACCGCATCGCCATTCGGCCCAATCTGTTTGCATTTTGCACTGCTGAATCTGCCGCCAACGGTTCGTGGACATCGGCGAGAGTTGCCGAGTAAAAGGCGACTTGTTGCTGGCGAGCCAGTGACGACATTGTCAAGAATTGTGTCATTCTTTGACCTGTAAAATGAGATGTATATTGTGATTCAATCAAATGGACAATGAACGAATGATTCAAAGTAAATAAATGGTGGTTCAAACTCCACAATTGGCAAATGGTATTAAATATTTTACAATCAGAACAAGACATTTTTGTTTGAACAAATACATAAAATTCTTCGACCGCCGCTATTCCATCATCTCATTCGGGTGAGGCCTCTTTTTGTCCTCGTATTTCTCGTGGGCCGCAACAAATTTCTTCTGGATGCTGTCGAACACCGTGCGCACATCTTTGAGCCCATTGCAGAGCACTTTCCCGGCGACCACTCCCTTCTCGGTCTGGATGCGGAACAGAATCTTGTCCTCCAACGGGTGCGGAATGTTGTAGCCCTAAAAGTGGAATATAGCTACTAAAAAGAGTGATGGATATGGGGAGACTCACGCAGAACTCGACACCAGGCCTGCAAAGTTTATATGGTTAATTTCCGGAACATACATTTTTCTGTTGTTGCCCCCAAACTCGAGACACGCTGTTCAGTGATCAGGATAACATTTGAACCAATATTACAGCTTAGTGGTGCAACATCAAAATCAATCAGTCTAAACTGTCCATTTTGGACAGATGTTGAAGAGTACACTTTGAATGTCTATAATTCTATATGTCTGTCTGCCTCTTGATCACTGATCAGTACCTCGTAATGCCCCAATTTATAGATAAATATAAATCATTCGTACATTTGGCAGATGACGTGTTTCAGGGCGTTGCCCAATGTGTGGTCCTCTTCGTGGAATATGATAGTCAACCTGTGGAATTTGATTGGATTTTTTTTTGGGGAAACAGCCTGTTTAAGCCCTTACATTGTCTGATCCTTTTTGTACTCCTCCGGATTGAGCACTTCAATTTTTTGGGGCGCCTTGGTCGGAGGCAAACGAGAATACTTTTTGGGCGGGGCCGAAGGCGCATTGCCGACTTTGGTTTTCATCGCAATCGGCTGGAATGAATAAATTGGAATTATCGATTCAGAGACATGTTCCGGCAAATGAAAGATTGTTAGTCTCACATTCCATGTTGAAATCATTCATCTTAAATTTTACCAGAAAAACGAGCGTCAAAACGTTAAATATGCATCAAACAATCAGAGAAGTGAGAACAAGCTGAAGAATGATGGTGGTGCATATTGAGTATCTGGTCAATTTAGCAGAGACATAACCAAGCATAATTGGAATCCAGCGGCGCTCATTTGGGTGTCGTTGGCGCAGGCTTAAAAAAATCCGTCATCTTCGAACTCCGCGATGGCGAAGACTTTGGAGATTGGTTAGGTTGTTTGAAGGCGGAATTACAGGCCTAAATGGTTGCGAAAGTGATGACACATTTATTTTTGAATGGTGGGCTAAAAAATTACCTGAAAATTGTATGCGAACTGTTCCTCCAACCTCACACCCGGGTGGCGAAAGAGAGAAAATGCTTCAACCAGCATGCGGGC
>VAHH01001112.1:0-14429 GCA_013357305.1 Radopholus similis | reverse complement strand
AACTGGGGCCGCAAGTCATGAGACTTTGCATGTCATAACTTGGCCCAAATAGATCAGATCGGCCTAATTCTGGTACCATTCGAATTAGCTCGTCGAGACGCGTCGAATGAGCTATAATACTTGTTGATACAAACATTCTAAATGAAAGTTTTGACTAAAAATTGTTTTTGGGTGGCAGAAAAAATTAAATTGGGTGGCAAAAAAAATATTATGCCATTCCGTCTATCTAGGTATCTAGGTATGTATCTACGTATCTTGTGCTTTTAAATTTTAACTCTGTTGAATGTTGACTACCTAAATAATTTGCAATGTTTGATAGAGAATTCGACGCCATGAATTTTACGATAGCGACAGCATCACCCTCTGCGCGCTACTTCGAAAACCCTTTCAAGGATTCCGATCCGATAGAAGAGCTGGTCACAAATGAGTGGGTGTCAACGCAAGTCTCTGGGGTGGTCCGGCGCATTCAGTCAATTCACATACCCGAGGAAGCATCACTGAAAGGTTTTAGTTTCGCATAATACCCAGCCAATTGATATCACGTTAAGGTCCGTACGCGGGGATCTGCGGCATCGCTTATGCACTTATGCGCGCAAACAAATTGCATGGAAGCGATTATGCCGATTGGGTGCATTCATTGCTGGATGTGAGTCAATCCGTCCCCAATTCCCGTTTGATTTTCGCGGTCTCTCTAGAGAGGCGAGCCTACCGCCTCCCGCAAACACAATTACTTGACTGGCACGATTGGGTACCTCGTCGTGAAAGTGAGTTGTTACCACCAACTTGGCATTCCCTTCGACCGTGTTCTCGCGCACATCCGCAGCGAACTTGGAGTGATGCAGTCATCCGATGGACGGGTGGAGGATGAGATGATGAATGGCAGAGCCGGGTACTTGGCTGGACTGCTGGCATTGAGGTAAAAAAGGGTCGGGCCCAATCCCCACCACAGCAGAATGTAGAACACACTCAGGCAAGAGATTGGGACTGATTTGTTGACGGAATCCGAACTTGGTCATGTGCTGGACGCAATCATCAATTCTGGACGTAATAACGCAAAAATAGCGAAAAGGGCGGGTCTTTTGGTGTATGAATGGCACGAAAAGAACTATTTCGGCGCGGTATGATGAAAACCTTCAGATTGCTTGGATTACTGTTCACTTTTCAGGCCCATGGTCTATCGGGAATTCTTCAGATGCTTCTAAGGTTTGGCCAACACGCATTCGAGGAAATAGGTTAAAAATATTTATTAGCTACTGGACTCTGTTGAAAAATGATCAGCGAGATGATGTGAAGCGGACTCTCGATTGGTTGTTGAGTATCCAGAGTGACGACGGCAACTTTCCGTCGTCTTCTGGTTGGGTAGGTCGAAGCAAAAGTGAAGATTATGAGCTCGTCCATTGGTGCCACGGAGCAACTGGCGCAATCCACGTGCTTATATGCGCTTTTCTAACCCTGAAGGAGGAAAAGTATCTCGAGGTTTACCATTTTTGTCCATTGCGGAAACGCGGAAGGAATGTTTTAGGCGGCAAAGAGGTGCGCAGAGTTGGTCTGGAGAAAGGGCCTGCTAAAGAAAGGGCCGGGAATTTGCCACGGCGTTGCGGGGGGCGGGTACGCATTTCTGCTGCTCTACAGATTGACTTCGGACACGGCCTTTTTACGGAGGGCAAAGGCATTCGCTATTGTGATGATGGACGCTGGCTTTGCGGTAAAATTTTGCCACTTTCTAATTTAATTGCACCACTTTTCAGAAAATGTCTCGGGTCCCAGATGCACCGTGGAGTTTGTACGAGGGATGGTCCGGCGCTCTTTGCTTCCTGTTGGATTTGATAGAACCGACAAGAGCGCAATTTCCGCTAGTGCCCATCCCATTTGAAAAATAAATGGTCACATTGACTCGCAACACTCGATAAAGGCTATTGTTGCAGTTTCCATTATTGTCTGAATATTTCAATTTATCATTCAACCATATTTGTTATTCGCACAAGTATTCGCTCACGACGTCCCGACCCTGTCCTTAGGACCCTTGAAAGTTGATAGTATGTCAATGTTGCTGACACTTTATCTTTTTTGGTCTATCAGTCGCTGGTTTAAATTTAGCGCATGTTTTGTTTGTCACTTTGTAAATTTGTGCACTCTGTCCCACGTCTCACGCCAAAATTCGCAATCTCCTTTCTCTATCAAACTTGTTCTATAGGCCAGTAGGCCAAAGAATGGAGTTGCGTTTGTCTCCTTGTTGAGTTAATTTGTTCCACTTCGTCCCTCTCTTCACCCTTCACCTTCATACGCCACCAACTCACCAACAGCAACATACGACCGATGTCTCTAAATTTTAGCTTTTAGGTCCAAATCTCTAATCGATTCGGCGCATTTTTTGACTGCGATTCGATTGTGATTACTGATTATGTACATTGTTTGACTCCGGAGTGGAGGAGTTTGTTAATCTTCTTCCGCATTAACATCGGCGGATTTCGTCTCGTACCAGCAGTGCACTCTAGCCCACTGCCCATCGGATTGGCCAGTTGGCGCTCCATTTTTGCCTGACAAACTGCTCAACTGCAGCTCAGATCAAATGCTCTACTATGTGGTGTCGCTGCTCAGTCAGGTTGTGGCAACTGTAAACTCAGTGATCACTAATCAACAAAAGATAAAAGGATCCCGTTTGGAGAATAAAGAACTTAGAATCTTTATTTATTTTTTGTCAATTGTCATAGATCTACTGCGATGGGCCCATTCTGCAGGCGGTGCAAGACGCGCACCTGTTCCCCGACTCCAAGTACTTTGTGGACATGCCACTAAGATCGGACCCAGGTTTGCAATAGAATTGTCATCAAAATAATCGGTCAGGGATCCCAACCTGAACTCTCTTCCTGAACTATATTTGGTCTAGAAGAGAGGGGGAGGGTGGTTCAGCGCATGATCAAATCACATATGATTGCTTGGTTTACTTAAGTGACAACTTTGCGCGATTTCTACGAGCTGGGCGATCGTGCGAAACTCAAAGATGTGCTGCAACAGTTTGTGGACACCCACTTCGAGGCGCCCGGTCACGAGCTGTAAGTTTAGTTTTGTTTGAACAATGTGGAGAGTCTTTTGTTCAAAAGAATCGAAGTGTATCCGGAAGACTGGACCCCGTTTCCGGCCAGTTTCGCGCACATCGAGGACTACCACTTGCGCCGGTGGGCACTTCACTTGCACCGCATATGGCGCGACCTGACCAGACGGGTGAGAGATAGACCGAAAATTCCAAATTGACAAAATATTGCTTGATTAAAACTATAGTTATTCGAATTCAGTCAGTGCAGAAATGGGGATCACAAATCAATTGATCTAATTTGGTTTCAGGTGAAGGATGATGTGCACGTGCACCAGGAACGCTACTCACTGTTGTTTGTGCCGCACCCGTTCATCATCCCTGGCGGCCGCTTCCGCGAGTTCTACTACTGGGACAGCTTCTGGATCCTGAAGGGGCTCCTCTTCTCCGAGGCAAGAAGCATCTATTGGACTTGATAAACTTGCATTTGCGCTTCGCAGATGTACGACACTGCCAAAGGAGCAATACTGAACTTGGTCTACATGGTGGACAAGTAGGTGGTAGATGGATAAACATTCTTTTTAATGCGATTTTAGCCACGGTTTCATCCCGAACGGCGGCCGAGTCTACTACTTGTCGCGCTCTCAGCCCCCACTGCTGACGCCGATGGTCTACGAGGTTTTTGTTCGGGCTACTTTGAAAACACAGAGAATCATTTGGAGTACTTCTTGGCCACTGGGGACCTGGATTTTGTGCAGCGCGTGTTGCCGACGCTGGAAAAGGAGCAGCACTTTTGGAACTTGAACCGAGCGTAAGTTGCCGCAAAATAAATAAATTGTTTGGATGCTCACGTAAAGGCGCTCCTACCTCGATGAACAGACCAGACAGGAGCTCTTCCAATACTACCAGTATCGCGCAACAATGAAGTAAAAAAGGCCCAAATTTGCAGGAGATTTCGATCCAAAATTTCCAGGTTTCCACGTCCAGAGAGCTACCGCGAGGACATGGAGCTGGTCAAGGGCCTGAGCTCGGACGCGGAGCGCGAGCAGATGTGGAGCAACGTGGCGTCAGCAGCCGAGACTGGTTGGGACTTCAGGTGGGGGCAAACCTGTCTCCAGGCACAACTAAGTACCTCTCTGACCTCTGAACCGTTCAGCACTCGCTGGTTCGCCCAAGACGGGCCCAGCATGCACGAGCTGAAGTCCATCCGCACCTGGTCCATTGTCCCGGTGGACCTGAACGCCTTCATGTGCGTCAACATGCGCATCTTGGCATCTTTCTACGAGATTTTTGGGGATATCCCCAAAAAACGCGAATACTACGAGCGCTATCGGAGCCTGAAGCTGGCCATGAAAACGCTGCACTGGAATGAAACGGACGGCATTTGGTACGACTACGACCTGGACAGAGGGGTCAGTGAACAAATTGCGGGGAGTTACTTTGGTACTTTGTGTGCGCATTCAGGCCCATTCGAACACCTATTACGTGTCAAATGCGCTGCCGCTTTACGGTAGCAATTGTCCACGAGAGCCCAACGACAACCTCATCCCCATTTCTAGCAAAGTGCTACGACGACGAAGACGAGGTGACACCGCACCGCGTCTACGAATACCTGAAGGCGAGAGGGAACCTACTACTTAAATATGAGAACGTTTCGGTGTCTGTTTCCAGCGCGAGGGCGTGCTCAACTTCACCAAAGGCATTCCCACCTCGTTGGCCATGGGCAGCATGGAGCAGTGGGACAAGGAGAACGCGTGGCCCCCAATGGTGCATATGGTGGGACAAAAGGGGCTGAACCGCCGAACATTTGTATTTATTCTTCGCCAACAGGTCATTGAGGGCTTTCGCACTAGTGGCGACCCCAAGCTGATGAAAGCGGCCGAGCAAATGGCCACGCAATGGCTGCTCGTCAACTACAAGTCCTACGTGTCCACGTACGCGATGTTTGAGGTACATAATATTTGGGGCTTTGGACAATTGATTTTTGGAATTTCAGAAATACAACGCCTCCTTCCACTCGGACGATGAGTGCGCTGCAGGCGGAGGCGGGGAATACGAAGTGCAGGTGGCGATGCAAAAGTCCGAACATTCTCTCTCACATTCTGCGTATATAGAAAGGCTTCGGCTGGACCAACGGCGTGATCCTGGATCTGCTGGACAAGTACGGCGCGAAAATCACAGTTTCCGAGTCGGCCCACTCCCCCGACGGCACACTCACGGTCATTTTGGGGCTCGGCACTGCGCTGTTTCTGCTTGCGGCGGGCACAGCGACACTCCGTCAACGGATGTGGTGGTGACGACCTTTGTTTGGGGCAACCCATTAAGAAAGTGTGCTTCTGTTGTTGTAAAAGTTGTACGTGTTTCAATCCTTTGCAACAATTTTACTTTAAATATTCTTTAAATTTCCCTATGTCCCGGTCCCACCATTGTGCTCTAAGTCCATTGATTGACCTTTGCATCCCGGATACGTGTATCTGCCCAAATTTATAGTATTTTCCAATTATTGTATGAATTCTATTTCATTCGCTAGCATATTCGTTTATTCGATAAAAATGTTTTTTGGCACAATAAACAATTGGGAAATGGCATTTCTTCGTTACATTATTTAGCATTCTGCTGAGACCATCCGCTTTTGGGGCGGTCTCGTCTGCGACGGGGGCATCATTTCTGCACCACCGCCATTTGGCTTTTTGGCACTTCCGTTCCCATTGCCGTTTCGCGCAAAGTGCGATTGCTGGCGCAGACGGCGCTCCGCGGTCTTCAGCAGGCGATGCGATGCGTAGCGAATGTTCTCGCGACGCCGCACCATCGCCGCGTCGGAGGCCAAAAAGCGGTGGTTCAGCGCCTCATCGGTACGCATGCGGCGACTGAAGGAGGGCAAACTCTCAGTTGTTACCGACGATATGGCTCACGTTGGCTCCTTCTTGAGCGCCCAGACCACGAAGCACAGTGCCTCCTCGGACGCCTGCACCGGAATCAGGTTCGGGTTGCAGCGCTGCTCCAGCACATTCTTACGCACCTCCTGCTCGGAGTCGTCGTCGTCCGCGAACGGATGGAAGCCGGCAAGACTGGAACGGGACCAATGGGGACTTCATTCGGATTGGACTCCTCTCACAGGCAGAACGTGATCAGGCCCAGGCCCCACATGTCGGTGTGCGGACTGGGCAGTCCGTTGGCGCCATTTGCGGGCAGCGGAGCGCCCATCGGACTGTTCTGGCTGCTGGCCCGTTTGCCGAGCAGTACCTCGGGGGCACTCCATTCGGCTATGAGCTGGCCGTCGCCGGAGGCGCCTTGCGCGGAGGCGAGTGGCCTGGCCCGGCCGAAATCGACCAGCTTCACGCGCCACGCGCGCTTCGACGTGAACATCACATTCGTCGGCTCCACGTCCAAATGGGCCACGCTGCAGATTTGGGTTCCAATTAAAATGATCCGTTCCCTGCACTGACCCCCTGAAGTTGATCCAGTGAAGTGCATCGGCCACTTGTCGAACGGTGAACGCAATTTGCTCCTCCGTGTAGGATTCGAGGCGCACAAAGCGTTGGAAAACGTTCTGAAAAGTGGGCAGAACCAAATGGCCAAAGGCTGCTCAGCAAACGGACCTCGTAAAGTCGCTCTGTGAACAGCAACAGGAAAGCATTGTCCGATGCATAGGCCTACAAACCAGAAATGTATAGGAGGCATTACAAAATATGTAAATTTTTGATGTTGAATATGCGTGTTTAAAATCCCTCCGTGATTGGCTTGAAGCACTCACCGCGATCAGCTGCACTACGTTTTCGTGTTGGCACTCCGCGAGAGTCTCGTACTCAAATTGGGCGGCGCGCATGCGCTCTGCCGGCGTCGCGAACATGAGCGCACCGTGGCTGGGCGCCGCACGAATTTTTACGGTGCAATGTGCACCCGAGACTGAGTCGATGGCGTAGCGGATCACGCTGAACTGGCCGCGGAACAGCTCCGACTCGAGCTGCAAATGAAAAGAGGGGGCATGTGAGAACAAATAAATGTGTGCCTGGAATCGCTTCAGCGGGTCCTCCGTGGTGTTGAGCGCCACCTTTTGGCGGCCGCCTCCGCTGGCGCAGCTGCTGCCCGTCGTTTCAGCAGAGTGCTCCGAATCACCGGCCTCGCTTCCCCGATGGGCCTCTTCCCCGCCATCTGCCTCTGCCTCCTCCTCCTCTTCGTCGGCCTCTCTGGCTGAAGGGGATCTTCTTCTGTCTCGACCGATTCACACCATTTAATCAGATCTTTTTTATTCGACGGATCTGTCTGATTTTGTGCCACTGACCCTTCTCGTCCAACTCCTCCAGAATCTCGGTCAGCCCAGTGCCCTTCCGGCTCTGCTTCTGCGGCATCGAGACCACGCCAAAGCGGCGCCCTTCGCGACGCAACACGTCCAGGTTCAGCTTGGGTATGCCTGGAAAATTGAAAAATAAGTTAAAACTGTTAATCAATCGCATGCATCCCAAAGGTGTCCACCTTTGGGATGCGTGCGTATGATGCGCGAAGTGATCGATGGCTCGCCCCAACCGAACGCGTTGCGCGCGCTAAAAATAAAATTCTGGGGTAAAATAGAAATTTGTTAGACTAAAAATTAATACATTTTAAAATTCTAAAAATTACCAAACGCGGAACTGGTAGATGCCCAGCGGGCGGAGGTGCTTCACCACTGCCGCCTCGTCCTCCACGCGGTCGCTCACACAGGTCCAAGCGGCGCCGGCGTCCGACTCGCCAGCGGGCCGGCACTCCAGCCGGTAGACCACTCCGTCCAGCGTAACCGGCAGCCGCTCCGGCGCCTCCCAGCTCACGTACACTTCCGTGTCCGCCGACAACTCCACTTCGGGGCGCGAAGGACGGCTGGGGGGTTCTGTCAGATGTGAGAATTGTGAGAATTGAACAAATGTTCCAGTCTCGGATTTCTGTAATTGCTCAAAATTAATATGTTCGTGTCCACCTCCACATGTGCATTTGCAGGCGCACTTGTCGCGGCCGAGCTCATTTTCGGCCACACAAGAGTACTCGCCGGTGTCGACGCCGATTAGCGGACGCAAAATGGTCAGTCTGAGCGTGTTTTGGGGACTATGAACCCCCGAATGGGTCAGCCGACTTCCACTTGTTGCCGTGCTGCGAGATCTGGTGCCGGCCGTCCTCGCAGATGGCGCTGTCGTGGTGGAAGAACGTGACCTGGGGCGTCGGATTGGCGATGGCCGTGCACTCCAGCACCGTGGATTGAGCGCCATCCGTGAAGTGGGCGTCGCGCAACCGCGACCGGAAGATGGGCGCCGCCCGCTTCTCTCCAGCAGAACCGGTTGTCTCGAGATCTTGATCTGATCATGTCACGAGAGTCATTAAAGTTCAAACAGCAGGTTGATGGCGGTCACCGTTTCCGCCACTGGCGACGCCGTTGTTGACTCGCCGCAGTGCGCCCTGATGCGTCAGCAGCAGTCCCTCGCTGATCGTGTCCACCGACTTGGCTATTTGCGGATCTTCTGCAAAGGGGATTCCTCCGATCTGCTTCTGGGTGTGTCCCCCACCCCTGAGCAGGTCTGTGTAGCGCCGTCGCTCGCGCACCGTCACGTCCTGGTTGCGCCAGCCGAGCACCCCGCTGACCACTTGGGCGGCGGAGTCCCCCCACAGCTCGCGCCGATAGTCTCGCACTCGTGCCTTGAAAGGGAAACGAGGTCAGAACCCAGTCAAAGACCAAAAGTGTACGTTGAATTTGGCGCCGCGGCTGGGAATGAGCAGCGTCTCCGGGCCGATCTGGTACTGCGACTCCCAGGCGAAGTCGTCCGCCGGCGGCGCCTTGTGCTTGTCCACCTCCAGCTCCAACTCCTTGTAGACCGTGCTGGGCCGGTACTTCTCCAGGTCCTCATCCCAGATCTCCCTCAGCTGCCAATTTTTCCACGTTTTTTCGGAATTTTCGCCCAAAATTCCTGCCTTCTCCGCACGGTACTTCTCATATTGGAGCTCTTTGCGCTGCAAGCCGTTCTTTGTGCGCTCGATCTCGTCCATCAGCAGATCGTACTCCGCGTCGGGCAGCGGCCGGTACTTGGTTGTTGGTGCGTGGCCATTGTGCTGACTGTGAATCACAATTAAAACTTCACATACTATGTAGACATTCATTTCATTGTTTTTCATCCATTCTTCAAGATTTTCGGGAATCTGTTTCTCCCCTCAGTACACCTTAACGAACCCTTTTTCATTTTCGTATCAGCAAAGTGTTCACACTTCACACTTCTCAGTTCTCACACACTACATTCTGCACATTACATAACGTTTGGGTGCATTATTCAATTAAAAACATTTTCCGTCCGACTCCTTTGCTCGGCTTCAAATAAGTTGTTTGCCTTTGTGCACACATTAAGCGCACTTTGCCCGCGTTTTCGCGTTTCTTGTGGGACCGTCGATATCGTCAATAAAATCAATTTTGTCCTCTCCCCGACGATGCTGGCCGGCCAGCAGCCGGAGAGTTCCTTCTCCTTCTCGCTGCGCCCAAATAATCCATCCGCTCGATACATTGATTTTGCATCCAACGGGCGGATGGGCTGCTTGTGCCCCGCAGCTCCGCCTCCGCCGCTTTCGATTTTCCCCATTGACAATTGAACGCAGCGAGGCGGCGCAGCATAGGCATGGCCGACAGACACGCGCCGCCAAATCGATGCATTGATCCGCCGGGAAGCGGCCAATCGAATTATTGGATTTTGCCAATTGAGGGGCGCGCAGGACGGAATCAATGCATCGATCTTTGCGCATGCATGCATTGCTCCTCCCTCTTTTCGAATTGAGTTCTGCGCCCCATTTTGGCGTGCCCCCGATAGCCCACCCGTTGGCAGTGGTCGGCTGGTGTTCCGCCTTCGGGGTCGCCTCTCGGTCCTCCCGCTCCCGCTCTTCACACCGCTGTGCCGGCTGCTGTTCCGCCGTTGCTGAGTCCGCCGCTGTGCCGCTGCGCTTGGCGCCCACTCCGATGTGCACTTGCATTGTGTGCTCCCCGGTGGGCGACAGCAGCGCCTGTTTGGTGCCGCGGGAGGCCGCCAAGTTGCCGGGCGGGTCCAGCACAGAGCCGTTCTCCATCAGCGGCTCTTCGCGAAATGGCGAAACGTTCAGCGGCAAGTGGGCGCTGGAGAAGTGCTGGTCTCGTTCGTCCAGCACCTCCGGGGGAGAGGCCTAATAATGTTTGGAGAGTTTTATTTCAATTTGAGTCAGTGATCAATCAGATCAAATGATCCAGAACATTTGCTCCCGACCTCTCGCTCTCCGAAGAATTGGTGCTGCGGAGACTCGGCGGAGAACGCCGGCGAAGCAAGTGGTGTGGCTGAGCTCGAGGAGGGGGGACCTTCGTGCTCTGCGGTGGTCGTGGTGCTGGCTGCGTCCTCTTCGGGCCCCTTCTTCGGATGCTGGAATTGTTTAGAAATTCAAAAATGAACAAAAAATGATGCTGAAACAGAGTTTGGAGTAAAATGACTGGCTCCGACGGCGAAGCAAAAACGGAAGAAAAAATGTCTTCCAGCACACCGGTGTGAGGGGATGGACAGCTCAGATTTCAGTCCCCGCTCGGTCCATTCAATCGAAAGCAGGAGACCACTTTATGTAGTTGCCCAGAACAAATAAATGCACTGTAACAACAGCTCACAGGGACCGTGAAAAACTGAGCCGACCACACAAACAAAGAACAACCGATCCAGCCAGCATCCATTGATTTGCTTGCCTTGGTGCCGCTCAGCGTGGACCGGATGGAGCTCTCCTCGGAGATGTCGGAGAGCACGCGATTGGCCAGCTCGTCTTGGATTTGGCGCCGCTCTCCGCGAATCAGCTTCATCAGCGCCGATTGGGGGTTCTGTGCGGTCAAATGCATTGTCTTGTTCAACCAATGTCCATGTCAGATTGTTCGACCACTTTATACAATAATTTTCATTTTCCCTCCCATTCACCTTCAAGTCCTCCAGTTTGAGCTCCGCGGAGCTGAGCTGCCTCAGCAGCTCCTCCTCGCCCATTCCGCCCGATTTCGGCTGCTGCTCAGACCTGTTGCTATCGCCTTGTTTGGCCGCTGCGGCAGCCATGGCCTCAATCTTCTTGGCGATAGTGGCCGGCAACGGTGCCAGTCCGGGCGGCGTCTGGCGTTGCTGCGGTTGGCCGGGTGGCGGCCCTGGCCCCATTTGCTGTCGTTCGCCCGAATTGCTGCGACTGCTTCGTCCCGACGGGGGGCCCTTTCAAAGCAAATTTCAATCCGAGAAAATTTCATACACAGTTATGGCCTCTAGGCCACACAAGGCGCAATTAAGGCAAATTTTGGGTGGGCATTTTCAAACGTTAATAACAATTTCGCCCCAAATCAAGCATATTAAATGTTTTATATGATTTTGTAGAGCAGAGTCTCTACTATAATTTGTCCGGCCAGATTTTTTTAAATGCCTTTTCTAGCCAGTTGTGGCCTCTAGGCCACACAAGGCACAATTGGGGCCAAACCTCTTACTTTTATATAAATATAAGGAGTTCAAAATTCAAACATACACTGTGTTGGCCAGCTGGGGAGTGCGGTTGCTTCGGCTGCAGATGAGGCGGGATGTAGAAACCGCCTCCGAAGCGCGGATCCCACACCAGGTCTTCGGGCCGAATGCCAGGCGGCAACTGAAGGGTCAGGTCATTTGGACGTTGTGGTTTTCAAAAAGGTCCAGCACCTGTTTGATGATCCAGTCGGGGACCGGTGGTGCGGGCGCGTCCGCTGGGGATTGGCTTCGTCGAGGTGGCAAAGGGGGCGCGTGCCGTTCCGCATTGGGCGAGTAGTTGGGCGAGAAGGGCGAACTGCTGGAGTGGCGCTGCAAAACAATCAATGCCCATTGTCTTAGGAATTCGGTTTTGTCGAAAATGTAGTCGAACATTTTCGGTCGGCGCTTACCGGCTGTCCAAATTCCGGCACAACATTTCGTCCAACCGCGTCACGTTCGCTGTGCGCGAATGCGCGTTTAGCGCCCTCCGGCTTGCTGGCCTCCTTGATGTGCAGGTAGTCGTAGATGGCGAAAGGCTCGGCTCGCGCCGGTTGGCGACCAATTCCGCCTGGACAGGGGCGGGATTATTTGGACCGAAATCCTCTGGGTTCCTCTGGACACTCGGCATACCGTTTGGGGATTCGCTAGTCGCGCAGAGGGCTGCCTTTGGTGCGTCGACGAGCTGCGTGAGCTGTTCGGACGGCGTCTGCTGGACGAACACGCGCCGCTCCAGCCACTTCTGCTGGTACTTGAACTCGCGCAGACAGTCCGTCGACAGTTTGGCGTCGCCCAGCTGCGGATCCGACAGCCAGTTGTGCTCCAGCGCCTGGTCGACGTCCATCCGCTGGCTGAACGGGACAAACTGTTACTGGGGAAATGACGACGACTTTGGACATCTCGGCTCAAATATTGATTTGCCCATAAGTCGTATATTTCGGCCTTTTTGGAATCCCACTCACTGAGAGTCTTTCGCGAGAAGGCGACGCAAAAATTCCTTCGCTTCGACGGACAATTTGTCCACGCACGGGCCTTCAAAGCGGCACTCTCCGTTCAGCACATTTTGCAGCGTTTCTTCGTCGTTGTCGCCCAGAAAGGGCGATTGGCCGACCAGGAGCACGTCTAACAATGAATGAATCGTTTAAAACCCTGGCCATAGTCGTTTGAATATTTGGGCCTCCTTACACGTCAGAGCGCCGACACTCCACATATCGGCGGCGAGCGAAATGCGCCCTCCGGACACCACTTCGGGGGACACGAACTCCGGGTTGCTCTTGATGGTGCCGCCCTGCACTTTGCCCGCAATCAGGCGTCTGGATGATTGGGACTCAGTCCCCCAATGGACCCATCCATCACCTGCTCTGTCCGAAGTCGGCCAGTCTGAGGTGGTCGTCCTGGAGCAGAATCACTTCCGGCCGCAGGTCCAAGTGTGCGATGCCCCGTCTGTGCATGTATTGGAGCGCAGTGAGCAGCTAAAATGTTCTCAATTGGTGGCTGATTCGAGTTTTGGCAAATGTCTCAGATTGACCTGTTTGACGAAAACTTGCACTTGTGCCTCCCGTGTGGTCCCGGCGGGGGGCTGCGGCGACCGGGAGTGGGAGCGCCGCGTGGCAGAGGGCGGCGGCAGCAGGGCATCGATGAAGGAGCGGTCCGCACTGAACACTCGCACAATTAATTCGGAAAACACGGTCAATCGATAATTGGCAGAAACCAAGTGGGACAGGTTTCGGAGACAGAATCTGACCAGATCAGCCAGATTTGAGGTCAAGCCTTTGTTTTGATTAACCCTTCGCTGTTTTTTTGAACCTTACGCTTTGATTGGACTCAACGAGCGCAACATCGGTCGTCCGTCCACGTTGAAATGCTTCTGACGCTTTTCACGCATTTTTGGGGTTGGACCAGAAAATAGTGCTGTGGTGCTAGCGTGAAAGAGGCAAATAACACTATGTTATCTTGGCGGCTGGGGAATGTTTGTGGCGGCAAACATCCACCCGCCCAATAACTCCCAGCCATTTGTTTGCCGATCCACTTTTTATGGGTCCTGGCGCACCCGCTTGTTTCTCCGAGAACGCCAGATCTACCTCGCCCAGAGAAAAGCAATCCCGAACAAGCGCCACGGGATTAAACAGATCATTTAGTGTATAATATTTCCGCACCAAAAGTGGTCCAGTCTCATTGATTGTGCTGCCAAAACAAATATTTATGTTTTGCCACCGCTTACTTTTCGTAGACTAGCACCGCCTCCTTGCCGTTGTCGTCCGTGATCACCTGGTGCAGCTGCGCCAGGTCGGGGCTGTCCCGGAGCACGTTGTGCATTTGGATGTCGCGCTCCAGATCCTCGTCGAGCGGCTTTCGCTGCGCCAGAAAGCGTCGGCCTGTGTGCCGTTCTACCACACAAAAGATGGGCGAGCCGGGCGAGCTGCCACGCGACATTTTTGGATGGCGCCCCAAATGGGTGGCAGTACTTTTGCAAAAATTTAATAGAACTTTCAAAGGCAATAATTCGAATTATTTAAAAACAAATTTTGGAAAAAAATAATTGAATGAATAGAAATATTCGGAAAGTATTAATCTAGTAATCTGCCACCAAAAATGGTTGAAAAGCTACCAATATTTTTCATCAATATTTGACGCGTAATAACTTTGGCCAGAATGGTCAGATCGGGAGTTTCAGAATAATTTGGTAGCTTTTTCTACCAATTTTGGTAACGAAACATGCTACAATTACTAGGGTCCGTAACAAAGCTATAGACGCACCCCTTTTTGGCGGGTTCACCTTGCCCGAGTTGTGTATGTGTTGGCGTCGAAACTGGAAATCCGTCGAAACTGGTTTTAACTAGTCGAAACTGGTTTTAACTAGTCGAAACTGGTTTTAACGGAAATTCCGTCGAAACTGGTTTCGACTAGGCGAAACTGGAATAAGC
>VAHH01001111.1:0-14439 GCA_013357305.1 Radopholus similis | reverse complement strand
GTCTAAAAACAAATGATCGCTTTTTGATCAATCCAAAATCATCAATACCTAATCCCACTTTGATTCTTTGATTCGGCTAAGCCAACAATATCAACGATTCTTTGATCAGTTCCTATCACCAACGATAAAATTGATAATCTATTTGAGAGTCGTTCCATCAATTTCAATCAAATCGGACAAAAATAGTTGGAACTTTTGATGACTTTTTGGCTATAAAATTGATCATCGAACGCCTTGATCAGTCCAAGTCTTAACAAATAATCAATTTAATGCGTATCTGCGGATTGTGGATAACGGGATCAAGGCAGTTCGGCCAAAAGACAGTTCGGCCAATGAAGGTTCGAGTGGCCTTATTTTAAAAATCTCTCATAACTCGGCACCCGTTAGCGCCAGACCCCAACTTCTATGTACCATTGTGCTCCAAATCGATTGCGCTTTCGAATGAGCTATCACTCGTGGGTCCACTGTGAATTTTGTATTTTTCGGTTTTTTCTAGAAAATCACCCTAGAAAATTTCCTAGGCCCCCTACCCGGGGGAGACCCACCCTATCGGAAAACTGCCTATTATTTTAGGTATATATGAAATTTTGCTTTTGTCTGCCGGATAATAATATTTGCAATTAACGATTTTTGCCAGTATTCAACCAAAATGTGGAACTGCTATTTTGTGGGGTGCACTCTATTCATCAGAAATATCCAATCACTACCCTCTATAAATTCACCATTATCCCTATCTATTTTTTGCGTAAAATTTGGTGAAATATTTCTGAAGTGATTCAACCTTCAACCCTTGTTGTGTATGTGGAATAACAATTATTGAGGAACTCTATTTTATGGGGTGCATGCAATCCTATTTTCATAATTACCTATTCAATTGCTCCGCAAATTTTCTGAATTATATTTTACCCAAATTTTAGTGAATTTGTGTTCCAGTTCCAGGGTCGGCCAATCAAATTTTGTGCTTAGACTCATTGGCGAATCTATTAACTTATAGCTCTTTCTTTTTACTTATGCGTTACAAAATTGTAGCCAAAACAACCCGCAATCGATGCCCCCACTGGGCCAGTGGGGGACCGATAAACTGCCTCGCAAAAGTCTGATTCAGATCTGTCTAAGGCTAAAATCTGAACTGGCGGGGCACTTTATCGTGGGGCAGTTTTGAGTGATATTTTTAGTATTTTTTTGACTTTTCTCGAGGTTCCGTCTGTTCCGATTCATTTTCGAGAATTTATAAAATTTTGAGAATCTCTTGACGAACTAATTGATTGATTTTACTAAACCATGGAGTTCATTTTTGTTTGTTATTCTTGTCTACCCCTGCTAGTCACGCGAATGTTGCCCAAACTGATTGTGGTGATGGTGTTGAAGGAGAAGAAAAAGCCGTGCACAAACGACCTGAATTTGATGCGTTTGGGCTATGAAATTAATTCAAATTAATTTTGGCTACCGTCTAAGCAAATAATTTAATAATTTCTGTAAACATTGTCCGAAAAAATGGGAATTTAAGAAGCTTTACCCATTTAACGAGAACTCTGTTTCCGGTCCAAAATTTTGCCAAAATTTTCAGTTTCAAATAAATTTGACGACGAATGGCAGTAAATAAATTCAAAACGGCAGAATAATTACATCTCAAAGCCAACTTGCAGTTAAATCATTTGATGGGTTTCCACACCTTCTTAAAAAGTGAGTAACTCGCGAATAATTCAGGATCTTAGAATAAAATGCCTCCAAAGGGGATTCATTTAGTAGAAAAGATGAATCCCCTCGATGCGCAAAGAGAAATACAATTATCGGAATGGGTTCCACAAATGAGGAGAACAAACACTTTACCAAAAGTAACATGGTTTCGGAATAACTTCGGGGAAGAACATTACCATTTTCCAAAAGAGATTATTGTTCACTTTAAGAACTAGCATGCCCTTATCCCTTCTTAATTACTTTAGACTCCAACTGTGATTAATTTAAACACCAAAAATTAGGAGGTGAGAAAAGCCAAAAATAAAAATATTCGTCAGCAGTTCGGAAACCGCTTCAAAAATCGAATGCTAACTCTCACCCCCTACTAAGCTTTATGCTTTACTTTTGTTAAATTTTCAGTCTCTAATACATTTGTCTTCGGCGGGCGTGCTATTAATAAATTCAAAAAATGCAAAATAATTGCAGCCCAAAACCAACTTATAGGTAAATCATTTGATGGGTTTCACCTTCTATAAAAAAGTAAGCAACTCGGCGAATAATTTATAGGCTTTTAGAATAACGCAAAACCTTTTTCCGCTCCAAATTTACTTCTTTCCGCCCCATATATGCGTTGTCCCCCCTTGTAGCGCGTATATTTGGGGCGAAAAGAAGTAATTTTGGGGCGGAAAAAATGGCATGCTTAGAATAAAATGCAAGCCGCCTCCCAAGAGGCCCGAAAAAATAACTTTGGGGAAGAACATTTCTCCATTTTCCAAGCGAGATTTTTGTTCATGTTATGATTATGAACTAGCATGGCCCTCAATCAATTTAAGCGCCACTTTTGATTAAAATTTAGGCTCCAAAAGTTGGGAGGTAAATGCCAAATGGATTATGTATTTCTTATCTTAGCCTAAGCCTAGACTAAATTAAGTTTTGTCATTTTCGGTGCCTAAATTAATCAAAAGTAGAGCCAAAATAAAAATATTTGCTAGCATTTCTGGCGTCAAAAATCGAATGCTAACTCTCACCCCCTACGTAGCTTTATGCCATACTTTTGTTAAATTTTCAGTCTCAAATAAATTTGGCATGGCAAGATGGCATCAATAAATTCAAAAAGGGCAAAATAAATTGCAGCTCAAAGCTGACTTGCCGATAAATCATTTGATGGGTTCCACCTTCTATAGTGAGCAACTCAGCGAATAATTCAAAGGCTTTTAGAATAAAATACAAATCGCCTGGATCCAAGTAAAACGAACTGGAAAAGAAGATCATACATTGATTTGCAATTTTCCGATTAGGTCATGAAAATTATGGCGCTTAATTCGTAAAAAGAGATCAAAGTCGGAATCGAGAGTGTTTTCAGAGGATTCAAAGCACAAATTGATTGATGAGTTTCAAGGAAAACAGTGAATGGCATCGCTCGGCAGGTGCTGGATGGTTCACGACAAAAAATTAAAACACAGCGAACAAACATTTAACTTGGATTTCTTCGGATTAATTCCACAATTTGCAACCTGGCTAATTGAGTTGCAAATATTAATATTACCATATATATGTGGAATAAAAATTTATTTTCCAGAAAAAATAAACTTTTATATCCAAACCAAAATTCAAAAAAATATTAAAATGATTTTTCGATTAGATCACAAAATTTGAAACTTTAATCGCCCCCCTCCCCACCCACCAAATGGCGCCCCTCTCCCAGCAGTTGAAGAGCACACTGCCGATGGCGCAATAGCCGACCACCAGCGCGAAATAGCTGAACACCGGCAGCTGGGGGCGTTGGTCGCGCGCGTCCAGTTCGGGCTTTTGAATGGAAATGGCATGAATCTAATATTTTCAAAAGAAAATTTTGCCCAAAAAATATGACTTTTCTAAGATCTGCAATTGGTTCTGCAATTGGTCCTCCAATCAGATCTGTTTAATCAAACAGATCTTTTTTTAATAGTAAGATTAAGTTGATCCTACCCATTGATCTGATCAGTTCGATTAGATAGTTAGTTTATGATTGATTTATCCAGATGATTTGATTAGATCTTGCATTTCTCCGGTACATGAAAAGAAGTGCGTGAGAGAGATAGTGTAGAGCAGTATTATTCATTCATGCAAGAGAAAGAGACACAAATCAATGGAAAGGAAAACACGGTCAAAGAAATGAAAAATCAAATATCCAATTTGCCTAGGTAAAATGCAATTTGCCTTTAAAACATATATAGCCCCATATGGTCACTTGCCTGTACGGCTCCCAGTCTCCGCTTTCGGCGTTTCCTTCTCTGGCGCCATTCAATGGACTCGTTGTCATCCACTAACGCCAAAAAGCGCTGTTTGATCACTGTATTCGCCCATTTGGCCAAACGGGCGCAGAGAGTCAACAATTTTGCGTACATTTTGATGAGAAATTCGGATAGAAATTTGCCAATGTCCGCGGCAGTGATGAACCTGAATTTCGAATTTACACAAATTGACCTGTGTGGCTTTACTCATGTATTATTATTATTTATATTAGTTATTGCATAATATTGGCAAAGAGTGTAGCTTAACAACTTTTATTGGAACCAGAAAATGTTTGTCATTATCCCATATTTAGTCAATACATTTCTATGGGTAGCAAAAAATCTTTTTTAAAAGTTGCCTTGCCAAATGGACTTGTAACTCATAAAGTGATAACTGATAAATAAAATCGGAAAACAATGTTTGCCAATTCATTTGCAATGGAGATTAAATGATATATATGACCCAAACAAAAACAACCGACATTAGAGGAATGCCCAGTAGGCCGTAGAAGACTAAAAATTAATTTTATTAAAAATATTATATTATTTGCATTGCCTGTGAAAAGGCGTCCAGCGTCGGTATTTGGAGCCTCAAACCATAAAAAGCCAATTTTGCATTTGCACTCTGTTGGGCCCACCAAGTGGTCGTAGCCAGTGGAGGTGATCACGGTCAGTGCGTAGAGACTGGACGCCGCGAAAGTCCACTAAAATGTGATGGAAACTGTTGGTCGTAAATTGTGGCTTAATTCGTAAAAGGAGATCAATTAGGTAATAGTTAAGAGTCGAGTGTTTTCAATTAAATATTTATAAGCCAATTTCACGAAAATTATAGGAAACAATTGTTATCACTAGACATAGCAAAAAAATCATCTCTATGCAATTTCTCCAATTGCAGAACCACCAAATTTAAAAGCGAATAAACATTTCAAAAATGACAGGGATCGAACGCCTTTTCTCAATGTTTTGGAGTTTTTATTTGATATACTGATTTTGTTCGATAGGACCCGAAAAGAGATGCGAATTATTTTTTGCAATTGTTGGTTGCCTTTGTGGACAGTTGGTTCTCCGCATCGGACCACATTTGGGCCTCTTGCGTGAACCGATCGTCGTACTCGTGTGCGCGAGAGAGCAGCGACAGCAGAGGGAACAGCACTCGTTCCACCTGGACCACAGAACCATTTACTTCTCCAGGTTATAAAAATATTTCAAAAGGTGTAAGATATCCATTATCCAGCAGACAACTTTAGCCAAAATTTTAAATTTAATTTGGAAACGACAAGAGCCTTTTAAGTGTAATCACTGAATTTATTGCAATCTCTTACTCCTTTTGCTCAAATTTAATTTATAATTTCCAAAAACTTGTTGACGAAAAAGGTCCCTGCATTGTCGTTATTAAACATTTCAACTTTATTCATGTTATTTTTGATTGTCCATTTATGAGTTGTACAAAACATTTGTCCTTTTTTTCAAGACTAGTTTTTCCATTTCGTAAACTTTTTTACTCCATTTCACCAAAGCTTCTCTGCTATGCCTTTTATTTAGATGTATATTTACAGGTTGTAAAAATTGTTTTATCAAATCGCTCATTAATCTTTAGACCGGCTTATTCATATAATTTTGGATAACATTGTAGAATCTACCGGCGAAACTTCATTATTTAGCTGCCTTTACCTCCATATTACACAAATAATCAATTAGGTAATTGTCAATTTATTTTATGGGTTGCATACAAACGCACATTTGTCCTGTTTGCTGGCGCAGGGTCCTCCTCCTCCTGTTCAAAGTGGGCCACCGTCCGATTGACGATGGCCGCGTAGATTTGGCGGATCTGGGCCAATTTGGTGCGCCGTCTCTCCAACTCAGTGTCCGCCTCCAGCAGCACGAACACAATGGCGCCGAAAGCAATGTAGCTGAACAGAGAATGGTGGGCCATTAATATTTGAAACTTATACTCCAAATTTGCGAATAATTATAATTAATTAAAATCATCACTTTGATCAAGATTTAAAATAAATGGAAAAGCTCTTTGTTTTGCGTGCAAACCATCGAATCATTTTGTAACAAAATTGGAGTAAAAGTAAAATGAATAGGAAGGAGAGAAGAAGTGTAACAATTGCTCAAATTAATTAACACCCCATAAAATAATATTTTATTCCAAAACATGAAATCACAGATGAACAAAACTCCCAAAACGACATCAAAGAAAGATTGGACAAATGTTTACAAAAAATGAAGTTTGAAAATACTTAAATATATATGATCTCCAGCTGTTTAGAACAAGAGTTTTAAAAATCGAAACACCCAAACAATTTCCCTTCCAATTCAATTGTCGATGTTTCATTTCGATTTAAAAATCGGCGTTTCGTTTTTGCTTTTTTATGGGTTGCAGATCAAATCAAGCAATTTTCGGAGTGTTTTTGTTTATTCTTTTTAAAATTTTTGAATTTCGCCTGCCTTTTTTTTTCGTTTATGGTTTTAGATAAGCATTCATTATTGTGTAAAAACAATATTTTCATTTCCAAATATTCGAATTGTTTATAGGATGCAAAAATATTTTTCATAAAAAAGGGCGATTTGACAAATTACGATTAAAACAAATTGATTGTATTTATATTTTTTATATTTTATTTTTTGCAGTCGGTTTGGCCTGTTTTGGGGTGCCGTACGTGTTGAACGTGCTGTTCACGCTGTGCAGCGGCACCATCTATTTCGAGCTGTCCCTGCTGGTGTGCTTCTGCGCCTATTCTCCCTTCATGGCCATGTATGGGGCCGCACACGTGTTCATGGCCGCCATTGCGGCGGACCGTCTCTTCGGCGCACTCTGCCCAATCAGGTCTCACCAATTTGAACGCCTTTTTAACTAATGAATTAACAATTTTAATTTTAGCTATTTTTGTCAAATCTAAAATTGAATTTATTTAAATGCTAATATTTTAATTTTTGCCAGTGGTTGTTTTAGTTTTATCTGTGTGCTCCCATTGGTAGCGCATTAATGAAATGAGTCTCTCTTACTTTTGTATGATTTGCAAAATTGAGCAACTCAAATCAACGTTTGTCTTCTCTGAATTTAAATGAACTAAAATTAGATTATTATTATTATTCCAAAAAATTTGCGTAGCGTAATAGTGAATTCTAAATGGATTTGGCGACTAATTGATTGATGTGCAAGTTCTTTTTAAGTGAAAAATGATAATTCATTACTTCATTGTTCATTAGCTGAATTATTTTTATTTTTTTTTATTTTTGCTTTATGAGGTGAATTAAAATTAAATTATTATTAATTATTATTATTCCAAAAATTTGGGCGCAATCGTGAATTTTAGGTGGATTAGGCGACTAAATTAATGACTATCCCAGTTATGCGCTCAAATGGTTTATGGGGTTGCAAAATATTTTCTTCAAATAAAAATGAATTGATTGCTTCCAATCAATTGTGATGATGGGCGCATTCGAGTCCAATGCGACAAAAGAACAGTGAGCCCAACAGGCAGCAGGTGGCGCAATTTTGCCGGCGCTTTTGACGTTTGATTTTTCGGCGTCGTTTCTTCTCAATGCAATCCAAGCACAGCGTGAACCCACGGGATTCAAAATGCACTGGCACAGTCGACAGTGCAATAGGAGGAGGACTCGAAATGATGGAGTGTGGACGGGAGGCTAAATTTTTGAGAATTTAAAATTTTGAAATTGATTTTAAAAATGAATTTTTTATTTTAAAAATTAATTAGAAAATCGAATCTGATTGGCACTATGACATTTGCGGAACAATGCCTAAAAGCTTGGAAAAAAGCCCAGATTAACAGCCTAAGCCTAAAGTGTAGCCAGGAAGAAGTTATTCTTTCGATATACCCAAATTTGACGTTGCACAAATTGTGTGGTTGTTCCCCTTCAGCAGTGGTGGGGCACTCGGTTGGGTTTGGGCGAATGAATGGCCAATTTCTTCGTACGGCGGTGGCGGAGAATGGGAGCGCACATCATCTAGAGAGATTGAGATATCAAAATCAAAATGTTAAATACATAAGTATTTTTTGTTGAACTATTAATTAAAATTAAATCATGGATTTTTGATATAACCCAAAATCCAATGGAATCTAATTTTCTTTTACCTCTCCGTAAACCGTTTTGTTTGGCCACAGGGTCCATCAAAATTTAGAGCAAACAATTAAAAAAGTCGAATTTGTGGGAGAAGAGCTACGTTTAAACGAACCGAAATTTATTATTTTTCAACGATCCGACGACAAAAAATAAATGATAACGATAAGAGAAGAGTCCCTGCAGTGCGTTGAAATCTTGAAATGATGACTGTTCATTGTTCAAACAAAGCCATTTCTGTCCAAAAATAGAAAGGAAATATTTTCAAAATGAATGACTCATTTTTGATTTTTCTGCATACTTATTGCATCATCGTGGGTTTGCGTCGAATATTTCAAAAGTGCACAGCCCTAAAATGAAAATGTTGTTCGTGATTTCATGAGCCTAAAACTAGGATTTAAAATCCGTCAACAAATGAAGACAAAGTGGTTTGGATAACGCAGCATACTTAAACCAGAGTATTAATAATAATGTAATAAAACATGTTTATTTCCCAAAAATTCACTTTTATCAATTAGTAATGGGAACATTTTGGTTAGTTGTTGGATATTGGATTAGATTTATGTTCATCAGATTTGAAAAATTATTTGGTCGCATTGTCCATTTTCTCGTCCAAAATTCCTGAAATGAACAGGAATTTGGCACGCACATTAGCTTCAAAATACCTGAGAGGAATTTGCGATTTGACAAACGTTGATGCCATTCTAAATGCCTGAAATTTGGGTTATTCTTAGCTTGATGAAGTCTGCACACCCAATCGCACGTAATTCAATTTAAAAACAATTTTAAAATTATATAGGCCGAGTTGCCTCATAGGCCGAGATACCACCCATAGGCCGAGTTGCCTTGACCCCCAAAAATGCTATAAATTATAATTGAACTCCTTTTTATACTTTCACCTCGACATTCAACAACATTGGTATTTATATTTATTCGTCCATCAACAAATGCAATCGAATTTGGAGGCTTTCATAGATTGCTGCGGTGCAAATCCACGTGTACATTGTGCAGCATGAAATCGATGCCATTGTTTGTTTTTTGGCCGTCGATGGTTATCTGCCCGACGAAGTCGGTGCCCACCACACAGCTCCAGTGCTTGCCGAATTTTGCGTCGAATGCCTCCCGAATGTGGAGAGCGACCTTTCCAAAGTCGTTGCCGTGCGCCGCCAAGGCACTCTTTGCCACACGAAAGGCCTCCTGCTCCATAGCATTGTCCATCCGGGATTCAATCACGGTCGGGGGCTGAATATGAAGTATGAACACAGTTCAATTTAGCCCTTGGTTTTCGCGGTACGCAACTTATTCTACAATTCACGTGATTTGTGCACCTTGAGCTGTTCCAGTTCCTCCGTGTTGGCCTTGTTCAGCGCCTTCAGCTGGTCCATCTCGCGGTGGATGCCTTCCAAATGGCTGTCCATCTTCTTCAGTTCCTCGCGCAAACCAGAGTCATTGGCAACCTCAACATTGACCTCATTACTATGAAAAATGATTTATGAATAGGGAACCCCAATTATTAAATTCATTTTCCACCTTCCTTACTCCTTACCTTCAGCTGTAGCTGGTCGATTTGCTTTTGCAGACTCTGGATGGCTTCCGAATTGCGTTTGTCCGCCTCCTCCTCTCGCTGGCCAATGTGCTGCCAGATGCGCTCCAGATGGGCGTCCACATTGGTCAGCGGATCACCGCGCGAGTGGGAAAAGGTTCTAATCGAGCGGAAGAATGGGGAGCTCACCAAACTGCCAGCGCGAATGCGAAGAAGGTGCATTATTTAATTGGCAAAAAAGGATAATTGGTTAATGAGGTTTTCTGGAATTGAATGATTGTTTTTAATTTAAAAACAACAATTTATCGTTATAAATTATACCCTAAATATGCGGACTTATCAACAAGAGGAGTTCACAAACATAAAAATCTGGACGATTCTGAGATCTTATCATTCCACTATTTAAGGGGCTATTGGATGCTAAACGTTTGTAGTCTCGACACGTTTGGAGAGTCATTGCCTTGATCAAAACGCTCAGATTTAGATAGACCCAAATGTTGGGGCTTTTAGACGGTTTCTAAAAATAATAACAAATGCAAAGTGCACAGTTTTAAGCTATATTTTTACCTATAGCATTTGTGTTGCTGGAATCTGGGAATGGAGGGCATCATTGAAAAGGTCTGTATTATAACTTATGAGTTATGGTGAGTAATGTTGGAGTGACGTTTGTTGGGAATTTGGTTGAGGATTTGAGTAGAGAATGGCACATCCCAATTGCTGAGGGCAAAGCGCTGATTGCGGATAAATAAAAGTAATGGACTGATGAATGCTGATAATTGATAAGCTTTCGATTTCTGGATTTGACCGTCATGTCTCAACGTCTCAAGTGAATGCAGATTTGTGATTTAATAAAATTGGCAACGAAAATCGAGTCTACAAAATCGGATTTCAATACCTTCCTTTAAAATCACTGTCCAAACTTCCAAACATTTTGATGCCACCAATTTTTGCTTCCCATCGAAAAACAGAACAACTTTTTAACTTGAAAGTTTAAATTTTTAAATTTCCAAAATTCAAAATACACCACACCAAATTTTGTTTCAATAATTTAAACCGAAATGAAAAAAACCATTTTCCTTACTTAATCCTTTTTCGTTTGCTTATTTTAGTACCACAGCTTTCGTCCCCAAGCCCCAATCATTCAATCGTCGGAGAGCGTGAATTTCTTGCCTTTCTCGTCGACTTCTTGTTCCTCCTCTTCAATTTGCCCAATTTTGCGTTTTTCCTCTCCTCCATCTTTTTCAGCCTCAATTTGCTTTTCCATTTTTTGGCCTCCACAAATGTGCGGCAGCAATCGGTGCCATTTGGAGCACCACTTCGGTCTGAAAATT
Source organism: Radopholus similis (assembly GCA_013357305.1). Taxonomy (NCBI): domain Eukaryota; kingdom Metazoa; phylum Nematoda; class Chromadorea; order Rhabditida; family Pratylenchidae; genus Radopholus; species Radopholus similis. The sequence goes on along the minus strand of VAHH01001111.1, from coordinate 3,526 downwards.
TGGAGGAATGGATTTAGAACAAAAATTTAAGACATGGCGGTGGCAACAAAATTTTCTGCAAAAAAAGTGAATTATCAAATAGTGCCAATGCCAACAATTTTTATTTTTAAAATTCTGACAATCAAAAATGATCAATCAGAATCAACGCTAAAATTAGAGACCCAATTTTGAGCGTTTATTTGATTGTTTGGTTTTTTCGATGACGGACTTGTCCACCTCCTCAAATTGGCTGTCCGCCTTCGGCCCGTTTTCCTCTTTTTATAAAACTCATAAACATATTTCGCTTCCAAACAATAAATGGATTGGGTATTTTGCCTGTTTAATTTTAGAAGAAGGATAGGCTAATCGCCAAAGCAAAAATTTGTATTAAAAAAGGGCAGATCAAGCGGTTTCTGTTCCGCGCGAGAGTGTTTAATTTATATGAGTGGTAAAATTTAAAATACTTTTTGAATGAAGTTTCGGATTTTTTTCGAGTTCGTAAATTCTTTGTTTTAGACAATTTTCTTAATTCGATGGTTGTATGGGTTCTAAAAATTATTTTTTAGATTCCAAGAAACCCATAAACAAATTTTACATTTAATAAAAAAATGCATATCTATTGGGAAAAAAGGACGCGAAACGTTGGTGGCCGAACGTTTCGGCAGTGAAACCATTCGGCAGTAGAACCTTTCGGCAGTGAACCTTTCGGCAGTGAACCTTTCGGCAGTAAACGAAGATTTTTAAAAATAAGAAAAACCAAGCGATTTTCGTTCCATATCGATTGGTAGTTGGATTGTATGTTGTTCATTTTGTTTTTTATGGGATAGTAAAAAATAAGAACGAAAATGGCCAATTTTTGACGTTTGGAGTGAAGAAGATACATATTTCTTTCCATTTCTTCCCTTTCCCCACATCCCCTTCACTGATTCTGTTTTCACTTTCGCCCATTCTTCCGTTCGTCGTTGGATGCTCCTATTCCTTTTCCAAGAGACACAGGTGTTTGGTCGTCGCGCTGTTCGGACAGGGAACAAAGAATTGGAAAATGCCAATTCAAAGGAAAGGGGCAGATGGGAATGCGTCCTATGGGAAAATCGGGGTAAAATGAATGAAGCAATTTGAAATGGACATTTAACGTTTGCTTGGCCAATTCATTCCATTCTTTGACTCCTGACATTAGATCTATGAGTGATCATTCTGAAGGTGAACTTCCTACGTCCTCATCATCCGACTCAGATAGTGTTGAGGAAGGCGAAATTGTAGAGGAAGCTCCTGCTGTTGAAGCCGCAGCACAAATGGACCAATATCAAATCGAGTTTTTTGAAGCCGAATCCAAAAGAGGAAAAGTATTGTTGACACATGGCGGATTTGAGTATGACTTTGAGGCAAATTCAAAAATGCTTGAAGGAATAGAATACTGGAAGTGTGTCCAAGTACGACAAATCGATTCTTATTATAAATTAGAATTACTCTCACTCTCAGAGACCAGCAGGCGGGCATTGTCCGGGTCGAATACATGTCCGCTCAGATTGGAGAGAACGAGCGGGTGAGAGATACAAAGTTGGTCGGATTTCGAATGGTAATCACACTCATCCAGCCAATTTGGATAAACCGATTGTGAGATAACCCAAAATAGCATTAATTCATGTCGCTATAATTTTTTAGCTTCGCAAAGCGGCAACAAATTTGAAGGAACTGGCTCGAGCTGTCAATCCTCCCACAACACGAGATTCTGTCGACAATGTACGTTCAGGAATACCAGAAAATGTGAGAGTGAATGCACCTTCTTCATCCGCGATGGGAAAGACATTCCGCAAGCATAAAAGAAATGCAGAAGAACAACAAGGGGATCGTGGGCTGGATGCAGTTGACCCTCTACAAATGATCATCCCTCCAGCATTGGAACCTAACATCATCTTGAACGAGTTGATCATGGTGGAACAGCTGCAGAAAAGAATTCTGGCATTTGCTACGCCGTTTTCCCTGGATTTATTGCAGCGATATCCACAAGTAGCCATTGATGGGACATTTGAAGTGATTTGCGTAATTGCTATTTATTATGATGATTTTTCTTTTTCAGACTGAGGTCATGTGCAGATCTTTTCAATCCATATTTTGATCGACAGTTGTGCGATACCAATCGTATTCGCGTGTTTGCCTTCAAAGCACGCTGATTGTTATCGCCGTGTTTTCCAATCAGTGCAACAGAGAATCCCAAACTGGGCTCCTCAGAGAGTGATGTGTGACTTTGAAGCTAGCGAACTAGCAGCGGTTGCGGAATGTTTGCCGCATGCGGAAGTGACTGGTCGGTCTCAGTTTATCCAAGTTTTATGATTTAATTAATTTAGGTTGCTTGTTCCACATGGGCAACGCTGTTTTCAAGCGGATTCAGCGTCTGCCTCTCCTCAATAGGCAGTATCACGACGTTGAAGATACAAGAATCAAACTCCGTTCACTCCAAGCGTTGGCATTTGTCCCAAACAACGAGGTGTACACCTATTTTTGCATCCTGATGGAATCCCTTGAACCCAACGCAGAATTTTTTTGTAAAATGGAATTAAATTTTTTTGTTTCAAATAACGATTAAGAGCTGGTCACATACTTCATATTGACATGGATCGGGCCATCGTTTGTCAACAATCATCCCCTGATCATTGATGCCGGAGATGGTGCCAATTACGGCGCCAATCTCGATAATTGGATTAGAAACTGGATTGGCAACGAAAATCTTGCCGGCAGGAATGCATTGTTTCCGATTGAGGTGTTAGTACATTTTTTAAGTTCAATTATATCTTTCACTTTCAGTTGTGGAACATTACTGGACGTTTGGTGGATGGTTTAAGTCGCACAAATAATTCAGTTGAAAGTTGGCACAGAGTATGGGGTTCACTTTTGGAAAGAAGATCAAGATTTAGCAAATTCGTGCGGCGCATGTTAAAAGAATTCGCTCGCTGGCAGGTCATAATTACGGATTTTGAAAACGCCCCAGCAGACGGCATCAGGGGCAAGGGACTTAAACGCAAAGCAATTTACCTTCGTATGGACAGAAATTTGCAACAGATCTTCCAAGAGTTCGAACAGCGCGATCCCGCACAATATCTGCGCTCAATTTCTTACCACTTGGCAAATTTCGATTGAATCATATCTTATCATCGATCCCTGTTTTTTCTATTGGAAATTCTAGAAAGGCGCTATCTCGTTCAGTATCTGCACTAATTTCTTATCTTACTCGCTTGGTTTTTCTTATTTTTAAAAATCTTCGTTTACTGCCGAAAAGTTCACTGCCGAAAGGTTCTACTGCCGAATGGTTTCACTGCCGAAAAGTAATAGCGCCGAAACGTTTGACTCTAACAAATGAGGACCAAAAATAAAAATCAAAAATAAAATACTTGCCGAATCTTCACTTTTAAATTTAACGACGCGAATTTGATCGCACAGTTCATCGCTACAGTGATTTTTGTATGACTCTGATTAATGATTATCACACAGATCTGACATCTGAATCGTGTTCAGCGCCCCCAGAAACCCCAAAAACCCGATTTTGAGCATT
>VAHH01001110.1:3770-14443 GCA_013357305.1 Radopholus similis | reverse complement strand
CAAGCTTAGCTTAAGCTTAGTCTACGTCTAAGCCAAAGGTATAGCTGGGGATGAGTTGGAGATGATATTGGGTGGGTATGAGTTGAGGTGGGTATGAGTTGAGGTTGGTATGAGTTGAGGGGGAGCGCTTCCATCGACTCTTACAAAACCTTTAAGCACTGGACGACTAGTCTTAGTTAGAGATTCACATGTTTTAAGGACGTTTCACCCAATTGTGAGCAATATGACTTCTCGTCAAAGCCACCTCTGCATATTCTTGCTCTTCACATTGGCTGAGTGCGCCCCGACCATAAAAGACCAAGTGGCCAAACACAATGAGAAACGACAAAAACAACTTCGGGATCAGCCATCACCAGTCGTGCCGGACCCGTTGCCGGAGTGCGCCTCCTCCCACACGGACAATTCGTAAGCCGCAATAACCAACCACGCTTTTCAAATTTCGATCTAAATCCCAATTCTCTTCGCCTCACAGAGTGCTGCGCGTCATGTCCATCAACACTTGGTTCAGCGCCTATTCGGTGAACGACGGTCTGACGAAGCTGGCCAAGCACATTCAGCGCATGCGACCGGACATTGTGCTGCTCCAGGTGGGCCCATTCATCCGAGAAATGAATACTAAATATATTTTTGGTGCCATTCTTCTTTTCACACTTTTACCACATTTAAAGGAGCTTCAATACGAGTATCGCATGCGCCAATTGCTCGATTTGCTGGGCAAGGAGTGGACCGGCGGGCAATCATATGACGACGTTGTGTTGACCAGACATCAGGTGAATGCAAAAAAAATGATTTTCTTTGAGAAAGGGCAAATCTTTTGGACTTTTCCTCCAAATTTGAGAGGACAAAATCTCATCCGAAATGGAATCAACATTTTTCACAAATTTGACACTTCTGGTCATCATTAGGCAGCACATCAAATATTCTTATAAATTTGATAATAAAACACTCAAATTCCCATTATTCGAAGCTTTTGCCACACCCAAATATTTATATGTTTTATGTACACATTTCAACATTCAACTCCCATTAGATGTTGTCGGGACGCAGTTTTGCCACCGGTTGGACCTACGGCTCGTCCATTTATGTGGGGCGCCTGAATCTGACCGTGCACACCGTCGGCATGCACCTGCAGTGGCGCGACTACGGACCGTACGCACTGCTCAGGGGCGAAGGCACCGACGCGGAGAAGCGGGAGCGCGCAACGCGCGGCGACATCCGCGACGATGGCCAAGGTTCCTCTAAGCTCAGAACAAAGACAGAGTGACAGAGTAGTTCAAAAAAGTCGATTCGTTTATAATTTAAAAAAATCAAAATATTCGAAATTTCTTTCAAATTTCTCTTCCGTCCACAGGACGTCTGCAGAACGTTGAAGAGCTGGAAGCGCAGCCGCAGTTCAAACAGGCGCTGCGCACAGTTCTGGATGAGCCGTCCGCGTGCGAAGTGATCGTGCTCGGCGGCGACTTCAACGAGCCGTCGCACCTCGACTGGACCGCTGAGACCAGGTTTGTGGGATTCCAACAGAAACAAAGTGGACTTTATCGACGAAATGTGGATCACTGATCCAGTGATCAGCAAATGTGGATGATCTTTTTTAGTTGGGGAGTCGGAGAATATAATTTTCAGTACAGCCCAATTCGGCGATTAATATTTTTTTGACCTTTTAAAATTTGTAAGTACGTCGAGTTGGACTGGCTTCCCTATGATTGATTTTTTCCGTTAGATCACTTTCCAGTTGGAGTCAGTGACCACTTCTGATCCGAGTTTCCATTTTGCAGTGAGTTGCACGGCGGATGGCAATTCGAATGGCCCGTCACGAAACATCTCGGTGCACTCGGATTCAAGGACTCGTACCGGGAACTCATCCCGAATGCGCACTCCGCTCCAGGTTCTCTCCAATTATTTTTTGGGAAGGAAAAAATTTATGCCCTATATAAACGACTGATTGACTTGAAAAGTGAAGTCCAGCAGAAGAGCTTGTGAGTAGTGAGCTCTTTTGTTGACATCGGAAAAGCCCGAGAGCGCCGGCGGATACGCAAATGTTTTGAAGGCACCATGAATTATGGTTTATGAACCCAAAGCAGTTCGTCATATCCTCAAATCAGAGATCATTCATTGCCCCGAAATTTCCGATTTTCATTTCACGCAAAATCCAACAACTATCCAACAACTCATAGGTTATAGCGCACTGCAGCGTGCAGGCCATTCAATTTCCTTTGCCTATAAAATGTTAATGCGAATTGCAAACGCAGCAAAGGGATAAGGCACTATCGGACCTGTTGCGGGAGAACGGTTAGGAGGTCTCTTCTATTTTCCCAAAACTGGAAAAATAATAAATAATGCACAAATCTAAATTTTGTAAGGACAATTTGCCAATATCTTACGACAAACTTTGTGAGAGAAATAAAAATAGAAAAAATGCAAAAAGAAGCTTACAACACCTCCGATTCCCAGGACGTCTCCGTTCCAAGTACTAAGGAGGCCCAGCGTTGCTTAACTTGCCAGATCGGACGGGATGGCGTGTTTTCAACGCGGTATGGTCGTAAGCGAAGGAGTTACTGGGGGAGGGCAGTGAAGAACTAAAGGAAGAGGGGGAAAGGCAGTGGAGCAGTGGTGGAGAAAGAGAAGGGAATCTGTGGTGGGACAGAGCGAACGAGAGATACAGGAAATAGTGAGATGGAAAGGCGCGTTGAGGCGATGTGCAGTTGCGAGCAAATGTAGCCCTTTTGCTTCCACTCACCCCATCTAATCGTTACATCGCACAAGTGCAGATAGTCCCTTCCATTCGCCCCGTTCTTTTGTTAAATACCCAAGTTTTGAGGTACTTGTTGTTTCACGCCCTGAACACTAGTAGCGAGAACAAATTTTGGAATTGCACTGCACGAAAACGGTGGTGCTTAAAAGTTGAAAGCATTGCAGCATACTATTCCTTTTCCACACATTTTGGCGATTTAAGAGGTATTAAGAGGGTGGTCGGACAATTGGGCACCGATGGACAGCTAAGCTTAAGATACGCTGCCTAGGCTCTAAGCTAAGCATCGGTGCCTAATTGTCCGGATTTCCGGTGCCCAATTGTCCGGTAACCCACTCTTTCAAAGATCGATGAATTTGGCCTGAACGGCGAATTATCCTTTGTCCTCCATTTTCACAGGAGTCACATGGACTACGGTGAACAAGGAGGCCAGCGAGCCGCAGGATCGCATTGACTTCATCTTCTACCTGTCGGATCGGCTGCGGCCCCAGTGCTCGTTCGCCTACGCCGGCGACCAGCCCATTGAGCCGTCCAGCAACGCGGACTATGTGCACAACGACTGGCCGTCGGACCACTACGCGGTGGTCACCGACTTCCGCGCAACAGCGTGCTGAACAGCGGCATTTTATTTTACAGTTTTGCCTTTTACACCCCATTCAAATCCCACATGTGATGGATCAATGAAACACTTTTTGCGCAAATAAAGTTTACAAAATTCCTTTAAACATTTATGTACACAAAAAGTTAACAAAATTCCTGAATAAAGTATGGCAAGGTATAGTAATTGATAATCTGACAGCTGATAAACGGTTATACCTATGTATTTGTTTCGCCCTGATGATGACTGATGCATGGAGGAATGAAGATTTCTTCTTCAGTTGGTGCAAATCTTCGCTTAAAACTTTTAATTGGCTTCCAATTTCCACAAAAATAAACCAGAATTTCTGCAACTTTGATTAGGTTTTTCATTCATTCGAACAAATGATCACACTGATCAATGAGTTTTTTGGTTCGAACTAACATCGATTTCGCAATGTGAACCACCGAAAACATTTCCTTATTGAACATTTTGATCATTGAACAACTCTTAAAAAGTGATTTGAATTAAAATTTCAGTCCAAAATGGCGCCCTTTAATGGTAAAATAAAAAGGCCTTGAACTTTGGAGCTTGGTTCGCACAATTCCCTTTTTTCAACAAGAGATGGGAAGACATGCAACTGGCGCGTGAAAGTGGAATGCTGGCTGGTGGCGGAAGATGTGACGCGATGTGCTGCTTTTGCTTTTGGCGCCAGGACTGGGTCATCATGCCCCGGGAAGGGCGCTTTTACAGAAGAGAGAGAGAGAGTCCTGGGTCGGGAGTCCCCCGAGGCGGGGTCGCGCCTCCTCAGCGCCCGCAGAACCATTCCCCACTTGCAACAATTCCCCCCATTCCATTGTTTTGTTGCGGCGTCTTTCAATTTTTGGGAAGTGAATTCCATTTTCACCAGATCCCCCACACAAAACTTGTGTAAAAATTCGAATTTTTAAATTTAACAAAATACCTAATTCTTTTCGAAAAAGATTAATTCGCTACACCAAAAGTGGTTTTGGAAAAAGCTACCAAATGTTTGCATGAATATTTGACGCTGAATAACTTTGTTCAGAATGGCCAGATCGGCCTAATTTTGGTGCCATTCCATTCAGCTCTTTTAAGAGAGACGCTTCCAATGAGCTATTTACTGCTGTCCTTGGTGGGGGTACTCTTTGGGTTGAAGAAATACCAATATTTGGTAGCTTTTTCGTCTATTTTTGGTAGCGAATCAATCCACTCGCAATTCTTTTTAATCGATTTCTCAAAGATTCAAATCTAGGTAAAAGTAGCGCACTAGGGAATCATGGATCAAAAATCATTTTTTAAAAATTACTTTAAAGTTTAAACTGTTTTTCAGAAGAAACTCAATAGCATCCCCATCGCAATGTTCTGGACAATGTTATGACGTTACTTGTTTCACATTTAAATCTTGAGCGTAAAAACTAAAACCATGCCAATTAATTGCCTAACTAACTGATCATGATGATCACATCATTTGTTTACCAAACAAATGGCGACGACGTTTTGTCCTTGTCCTTGGACCCACAGTTTTGGTTGTTTTTCGTTACGCAGCAGCGGGCAGCGCGAGTTTGTTAAAAATTGTAAAATTATTACACACATCCAAAGGCCGCCGGGCCGCCGTCGTTCGGCGCCAGGAACCGGCCGATTGAGGGGGACGCGACAAGAAGACGGGGAAGAAGAGAGAGGAATGGGTGAGGAGTGCAAGTGCATTTTGGGCTCTCCACAAACTCTCTGCCTTTACGAATGGAATGGGCGCCAAGGGCCAATGGAGAGGGCCAATTTGCACTCATTCTGTGCGAGTTGTTGCCTCCGCCAACAGCCAACACCATTGTCTTGTTGTTGGCCGACTCATCTCGAAGAACCCATCGCCCCAGTGGAGCACAGTCAGAGTCCCATTCCCACCCATTCCCAGTCCCATCCAATTCCCGATTCCCCCCATTCCATTGCCCCACACACCTTTTGTCACTCGTCATTCCCTCCCAAACAAACACATTCATTTTCATTTGCACTCACGTCTTCAACACACCAGACACCACCATATTTCAGGATTTAAATATTTTTTCTTTTATTTTACAATAGTTTAATTGAGCACAACAAAAGGCACACAGTACTTAGTAGTGCTCTTAAAATGGCGCAAATTCGGTTGTACTAAAAATGGGAAACAACAGTGAAAGTATGTCAAGTCTATACCGCTAAATAATTTTTAACGGACCAATTTTTGACATCGTTTTCACTTTTCAGCCCATTTATGCCGTAAAAATATTTGTTTTTCGTTTTACTTTGATCCCGAAGGACTCAATCCTCTTCATTATAAGCTTCAGATTGTCTTTCTTCTGAAGACTTTATTTTTATTGACAGCTTTTTTAAAAATTTAGTCTCGAAAATTGTTCAAAAAATTTAAAATAAAAAAATCGATTTTTTATCGGATCGATTTTTTTATCGGTACTTCAGAAAAATTTAGTCTCAAAAATTGTTCAAAAAATTTAAAATAAAAAAAATCGATTTTTTATCGGTACTTCAGAATCCCAAAATGAATCATCATCCTCATCATCTGTGGCTGTATCGCACATTGCTGTTGTTGTTGGTGCAATACTGTGTGCGGGGCCAGCAGCCGTGGGACTGCAACCAGGCGCCGGGCGACGGGTCGCGCCAAATCTGTGGCATGCTCCAGAACTGGGACCAGGGCGCGCGCCAATTCCTCAGCCAAGAACAGCAGCAACAGGCCAACCAGGCAAGGCAGCCAGAGAAGCATCGAATCGGGAATGATTTGGATGGCTATTAGGGGTTGAGACATGGAAAAGCGACAGAATGGCATTGAAGCCTAAAATTTATGCGAGTGGCGATTATAATTCGCTACCAAAAATGGTAGAAAAAGTTACCAAATATTTCTTTAAAAAATAATCTTTTTTGATAAACCTCCAAATGTTTTGGCCAAAACAATCAAAATTTCCCTAACTCTGTGTCCAGAATAATCAGATGGGCCCTTTATATGGGAACCATTGCACTGAAGTTATCAGTTATCACAATCAAATGTCTTTTTCGAAAATTATCGGTTTAGTTTTGTCAAAATTAAGGTCAAAACTGGGGTTGTTCACTCCCGTTAACAAACGGGTGCCCCGGTTTTCGGCTCTGCCGGTTTTGCTCTACTCGTGGTATTCGGTTCCAGTTAATATCGGTTTTCGGCGCAATTTTATAACCAAACAAGAATATTTTCAAAAAAATGGATTTTTATTAATTTTTGCTGATCGATTCAATTTTTGCAATATGGAGCTAGCTTTTTAATAGAGCTTTTTGCAGACATTTTATCATGATTCCAATCGTTTGGTGCACTGAAAAAGAACAAAAAACGTTAAAACTGACGTAGTTGGAGCAGCATATTCCGCTCACAATAATTATCCACAGACCTCAATTTAACGCTCTTCACAATCCCCGAACAGGTGATCAATGCGCCCGGCGTACCGGAGCAGCCATGGCTGTCGCCCGCCGTGCCGCAGCGCGCGTTCAACCCCAGCCCACAGGCGTGCATGGACCTCACCTGTCTGTGCCCCTACGTACAGGTAGGTGGTGCTGGGCGAGAAAAATTGAAATACCTACATCGGTATGGTAGGCGGCTTTTACTCCCAAAAGGTCTTGTTAGAGAACGAATAGAGAGTGGGGGGGGGTCTGTACCTAATGTTTCCGAGAGAGCAGAGACTTTTTGGGAGTAACGACCTACAATCATAGGTATCTCTTTTACTATTGTGTGTAGAGTATTACAAACGTACTAGGCATTTGAATTTGAAAAAGAGTATAAGACGCGATTAGACGGATTAGAATTTGGTTATGGTCAATGCGGATAAACTGGGATTGAGGCGGATAAAGCAAATCCCTGCCATTTCCGCCATAATCTTGAGATGTCGACCAACATTTCTGCGATAATCTCGACGATACCAAGCCCAATCACCGACCATATCAGCCTTAGATCTAAAACCAAAACTGGCGTTCAAAGTCCACCTTAGCTCTCAGCTTTCTCACGCGACTCTAACTTTGACCGAATCGCGTGCAGGGAATGACCGGCCCAGGCGGCCAGTGCACTCTGTCGGGCGGCTATCCGTTGCGGATGGCGCTGCGCAAAGAGTACCGCATGCTCAGCGACGACGAGCGACACCGGTTCCATTCGGCGCTGCAGCAACTGAAGAACAGCGGCGAGTTCGACCGCTTCAATGACCAGCACAGACAGGCAAGAGTCGCAATTTTTGAATGAACAATTAGAAGTATGTTAAGGCAAAGAAAGCTATTTGATAGACAAAATGAAAATAAAACGGAAATGTTTAATTCCGTACCAAATACTGTGAAAAACGTACCAAATAATACTTGCGGCAGCCCCTATATTCCCTTCTATTCCCTTATATTGGTACGTTTTTCACATATTTGGTACGTTTTTCACAAATTTTGTACGGAATTAAACACCTCGCAAAATAAAATGCATTATCAGTTATTAATCCATTGATTTGGGCGTTGCGATGTATTTAAGCTCCGCTTTTGAAGCAGAGCATTCCAAAATTTATCCAAGCCACAAAAAGGGCTGGAAAGTCAAAGTACCTCAAAAAGGACTTTTTAGGTCAAAGCAATGGCTCAAACAGCTCTCCCTTACCCCAAATGCATTGTGACGATTAGACGGGGTGAGTCGTCTTTGCATTCTTTCCTCCTTTTTCTCTGCCACTCTCTCAACTCATTACACTCTCTTCTCACTGCTTCTCTGCTCACACATTTTAGTCTCCTCAGTCATCAATGAGTGTCGTCGGTAAAATAAAGTTAAGTAATAAAATTAAAAGTCAATTATTCCTTACCCACAGGTGGGCACTTCGTCCGGTGCGCACTCGGGCCCTGGCTTTTTGCCGTTTCACCGCGAGTTCACCAAACGGTTCGAGATAGCGTTGCGCCTGATCGACCCGTCGCTGGCTCTTCCGGTATGTGAAGACATCAATTAGCCAAAACTGAAGAGACTAAAAATTCGGTTCTGAGCCAAAAATTGGATTGAAAATACTATAGAAATCGGTTCAATTTATGTAGTACTGGGACTCCACGCTGGACTCGCATCTGCCGAATGCGGCTGACTCGATCATTTTCTCGCCGCAGTTCATGGGCGAGACCGACTTCGCCGGCAGCGTGATCAATGGCCCGTTTGCTGGATGGCGCACGCTCGAAGGACGCTTCAACCTCTTCAGGTGAGGGGCCAAATGCGCGATATCATTAGTTTTCGATTTTTAATCCAATTAGAAGCGGATGGATCGTGGGACTTTAAAAGCAATTTCCGATAGCTAAATTAGGACAAAAATGCCAACGGATATGCGAAAATTCCAATGCAAATTAGGTTGAAAACGTGGAAAATTCCACCCAAAAATTAGGTTGAAAAAGTGCCCAAAATTTGAAAAACCACACATCTCGATTACTGTGATGAACTGTTGTGTTTTGGACTGGTGGAATGAATGAATAAATGTAAATTCAGGGCTCAACCAAATTCCAGATTTGTGTTCAAAATTTGCATTCCGATGGAGCAATGGAATGCCAAGAATATAAAATTCACAATCCAAAATCCACCATTCGCCGGTCCTCACGTTGGCGTAGTCCGACGCAACGTATTTGTTAAATGCATTGCCACCAAAACCAGCAGTTCTGGCGTCTGAGCCGCCTTCTTTTGTCTCCTTCAACTCACCATCTTCCCGGTCATTTACAACTTCTTTTGTGCCCTTTTTCTCGGATGCATTTGCCCCATTCCTGAGCTTGTTGCCCTTTCGGTCTAGGCCAATCTTTGCCAAGTACTGGTCAATGGAATTGGCCGGCTCCGACTCGGCATACTCGACAAAAGGATTTGGCTTTGTGTTTTCCTCGTTTTGACCAACTTCACCTGTTCCATTTGCATCATTTTTTACGAGGTCATTTTGCTCGTCAATTCCATTATCATTTGTGGAAGTGGCAAAATGGCATTGCCAGCACAGCGAAAAAATTGTGAAGAAAAGTGAGAAGAGGGTTGAACGGCCAAACCCAAACATTTTTTAGCGTCTAAAAATGGAAATATATGTAAATAAATGGAGAAACAATTTTTGAATGCCAATGAGGACAGTGAAGAATATGTATGTTTGTTTCCTCTTTTTAAACAAATGGTTTGCGTAGAAAGGGTATATGATCATTATTTTTTCGTACCTTCTAAACGCATCCTCAGATCTACGAAAACAATGCCCAATTTCCATAGGTTCGCATTATAATGGCAATAAAATGCAAACATTTGCATTTGGCACAGATCTATAGCACCTTGTTTTATTCTTCTATTTATTTTCTCTCATTCTCTAAAAGAATGGCGACGGCTAATAAGATATGTCGGCTGGATTATAACTTATAAGGCGTAGCGATCAATAAAATCTGCTTTCGATTGACCACTTCTTGATCAAGGCCATCAAAAGTAATCTTTTTCATCCAAAAGTGATCAGAATGAGGCTCTGAAATGCATGGCTTTTCAAAAATTGATCCGTTTTACCCAGTCGATTGTTTCTCAGATTTGGGGGATTAAGTCGGATTTAGTCGGAATGAGGAGTTCTGCTTGAATCGGAATTTGGCCACAAGATTGCTCCCCACTGTGTTCAGACAACTGGGCCTGGAGGGACGCATGTTGCGCGAACAGGACCTGAGCAACGTGTTCGCGCAGACCCAGATTGAGCAGGTGCTCGCCTACACGGCGCCACAGACAGGTTACGACTTTAATTAATTGCCAGACGAATTTTGAGCCATCATTTTTCCGACAGAATGTCCCTATCAGCCCAACTTCGGTGCGTTGGAATATTCGCACTCGCAGGTACACATTATTTGTAGTTTTGGGGGAAACGCCAAGATTGGGAATTTGAACTGAATTTGTGAGAAATTGGACAAAAACAAAGTTGTACTTCAAACGTTCAAACGTGTCTATGTAAGGTGACCAAATCCGACTTAGTTCAATCTTGATTCCGACCATATTGGATCCCGATCCCGACCAAAATCGTAATCGGGATCAAATCGTGAAAGCTTCACTCCCGCCAAATCCCGGTCCCGAAAATGGGTCGGATTCAGAATCTGTTCTACGCTAATCTAAAGAGGCGAATAACCTGTCCGACTTTATCGGCAGCTTACATCATCCCTCTTACTCTGGACCCTTATTCGCCATAATCGCGATATTATTCGAATCAATCCGCACATAGATGCAAACTATATGGGTCGAGTTTTACCTCACATAAAAGACGGCATTTGCGCCCAGAATTCGAGTTTTACCTCACATAAAAAACGGCATTTGCGCCCAGAATTCGAGTTTTACCTCACATTTTG
>VAHH01001109.1:0-14450 GCA_013357305.1 Radopholus similis | reverse complement strand
TATTATTATTATTATTATTATTATTATTATTATTATTATTATTATTATTATTATTATTATTATTATTATTATTATTATTATTATTTTATAGCAAATTCTGGGACATTTCGTGCACCAGCGCCATCCTGTCCCACGGAGAACCAGAATCCCAATACACAATGAGAAGAACAGAGTCAATTAATTAAATTTATTACATCTTTTAAGCGCATCCACCAGGACGCGCAATTCCAAAATTTATTCCAAGCCACTGATAGAATGGCTGAATTATCCAAGTACCTTAGACTTGGGATATTAATCCGAAGAGCAAGTCAAAATTAAGGAACTATCTGCTCAACAAATGAAGGGCGATTAGATGGGGTGAGTCAAAAAGAAAAGGGTGCATTTTCTCTCTCTTCCCTCCGCCACAGCACATTTCCCTCAACAGACTGTCGTTCCATTTCGTTCCCTTTGAGCCCTCTTCTCTAAGAAGAGACAATTTTCAAAGCGAAAGAAGAATCCACAAAAAAGAAAAGAAGTGCAATCTTGAAGAATGGAGAATCAGTGTGATTGGGGGAAATTATAATTGTGAAAATTTATAATTCTCGAAGCAACTCCACACGTTCCCAAATAACACTGAAACCAACTCACGTCGAGCAGCTCGTACTGGCTCATTGCTCCGGGTGCCTTTGGTGGCGCCATCCAATGCTGATGGGTGGCAGTTCCCTCGTCCAACAAAGTGTTTTCAGCGCCCTCTTCCGGTTGTTTGTTCTTGAACAGGGCCTTCAAGCCTTTGGGCGTTAGGTTCGAAATGCTGCGCCAAAAGGGCTTCCGCTGTTGTGGCTCCTCTTTCCCGGTTTCCATCGATCCAAGGCCACAAATGGCAGTGGAAATGAAGAAAAGTGCCAAAAATGCCGAAATTGAAGCGAATTCCATAAGGGAAATGGATTTTTGGATTGTTGTGAATTTTGCAAAATGCCTTCTTATTTTCGAATACAAATGCTGTTTTTACTTTCTCTGCATTGCCATTTACAACTCCCTTTGGCCGCCCACACCTTGTGCGGAAGTGAAGCAGCGTTTTGTTTTCCCCCATTCTCAGTTCTCACTCATTTCTCGGCATTGATTCTGGGATCCAGGGGATGAAAAAAGACGAACAAAAATACGCCTAAAACATTGTAATAACTAATAATAATTGCTTAACTGATGAATGCCAAGATTGGAATTTTACGATTTTTTGCCGTGAATTTTAGTGCCAATAAATGAATATAGTGAAAAATTAGGTCAAATAATGAATAACACAATAAAGCGTTTAAATTTGTTATTTAGAACATTCAAATTTCAAACTTATGCCTAAATCTAATTTTTCAAAAAAAATGTTTCAAAATTGTTTGGCATTTCAAATTAACAGATGCAATTTATCCAATTTTGAATTAATCGAGAGTGTTGTTCCATCGCTTTGTCCGATCACTTTTATACTGGATTTCCAATTTTGCGATATTCCAAGATCCTCTCTTTGCACTTTTGTTTGAACACTTTTTCGTACAATCCCATCGCCTTCTTCACCGCCTCGTTCAGACTCTGCTCATCCCCGTCCCTGGACTTTCGCCCTTCCTTTCATTTACTTATTGATTTTGTAATATTTTTGGGATTTGCTTACTGCCAGAGGGTGAGAGAAGCTCCCCAACAAATAATTCCAAGCTACAACGAAAGCGGACCCACATCTGCGTCAGGTGGCCAAAATAAATGGAAAAAAAGCGTTCCGCTAAAGATCAAGAAGTGAGAAGAAATAAATTTTGAGAGCCCCAACTTGAAAGAAACAATTGTTTCCGTTCGCAACGTGTTCGTGCTTTCAATTGCTCCCAATTTTCCGGAAATGTTCATTTGTTTAACACAAAATGCTGTCCATCAAAATAACGACAAGAATAGGGGCTAAGATCATTTGGGCATCAGAGGCATTTGAAGCGCCATAGTTCAGTCAAAATTTCAGTCAAAACTCTAAAATTTGAACCCAAATGCCATTTTGGAGCCCAAAAAGAGTGCCCCCTGCAATGGCCTGTTCAGCTCTCTGGTGGCCCAGCAATTGGCCGAGTTATGGCCAAATGTTTGCACAAATCGGGCATTCCCCCCGTTTTTGGCCCAAAAACAGGCCACAACTGGACCAATCAATTCCCAGCCAAAAAGACCATTTTATAGCCCATCTTTGGCTCTACCAAATCACTTTTGGGCTATCTCTTCTAGCTTCAGTTTTCAAGATATATGTTAAACCTTGTGGCTCTTCAAACTATTTTTGCCCAAAATACAGCTCCCCATCTGCACCAAAAAACTGTTTAGGGTTATATAATTGTGTAGTCGATTCTTGCCCTCCAAAAATGCACACTGGACTGGAGCCGGGCCAAAAGCTGGCGGGCCAGGGCCCATTCGGCGTTGCCCAAGATCCCGATGTGGTGCCGTGTGCGTGCTGCCAACAACTTGTGCAACACGTCGACAAAATGATGGTCGAGAAGGAGATCAGTGAGTTCTGAATTGTTGGACAAAATGTGTGTGATCAATCGGATAAGCCAGTACCCGTGTGGGTTTGAAGTCTGAAATGAGCTCATCTCAGCGCATTATCTGACTTTATCCATACGTAACCTGACCATTTCGAATGGTCTGAAAAATCTGAATCCCTCTAGCCCTCTACCAAATGAATCCAGTTTGATCTGGCATCTAATCATGGATCAGTTCAGACCAATTTCGAATTGATCTGACCAGGATAACTACTGATTTTGATCAAAACTGAATTGTTTTAGAGCTACATATTATCCTGTTTTAATCTGAAAGACTAATCGTTGGATCTCAACTGAGCTTCTTGTGTCCAGTTGATTTGATCCAAATTTAATTGATTGGAAGTTTCGGCTAATCGAATCAACGAATCTGATTTGATCAGTTTGGCATAGAATTTTTGAGATTGAGATCAGCAGATTTCTTTCCAACATTTACTCATTTACCCATTGATCGTTCATTTTAAATTATTGGCATTCTGTTCAAACTTCAAATCCACCGATGTCCACTTTGCAGTCCACAAAGCGTGCTTCAAGTGCGCCCTTTGCGACACGCGCCTCCAAATGGGCTACGCGGTGCTGGAGTTGGCGCTGTACAACCGCTACGGACCGTGCTGGTACTGCACGCTGATCTGTGCCCACCAGCCGCTGGCCAAGAAGGAGGAGGCGCTCAAGAAGAAGGGCATCCAGGTATAGTAATTGATTAGTTCTATCAGAGATAAGGCGATCAAATATAAGGTGATCAAATTTTGATTGGGTAAATCAGATCATACGATCAATCCGATCGCATTATGTGTGTCCAATCTATCCAGATCAGTAGTAGAAGTTAACAATTAGACTGATTCATATTTCTCTGCACAAATTTTGGCCAAATTAATACAAACACAATTAGGTAAATTAATACACAATAAACATCAAATAAAGCAATTTTCTCCAGGTGCGTCAACCGAAGGGGAAGAAGCCGCACGAGTTCGAGGACAAGGAAAAAGCACGTCGAGAGGCTGAGGCAGAGGTAGGACGATTTAGGGATTTTGACAATCAAACCGGATTTCGTAAATCCAATGGACTATAGTCCATGGATTTTGAAAATCCGGAAAATTTTTCGAATCCCGGGTTAATAGCCTATTCGAAAGAGCATTTTTTTCTGGTCCGGATCATGGCCTTCTTCCCGGCCAAAGCTGCCAATTTCGCGTGTAAAAGATCGATTTAAAACTCCGGCGAATGCCCAGTGGGCTCTATCGGCCGATTTCAATTGGCCATAACTCGGCCATTTCTCACATTCAGAAGCTCCGGTTTTCCATATTCTGACCAGAATTTAATGCTCTTTTCAGCTGGCTTTAAATTTGGAAGTTCCAAAATCCGACCGGATTTCGCAAATCCAATGGACTATAGTCCATGGATTTTGAAAATCCGGAAAATTTTTCGAATCCCGGATCAATAGCCTATTCGAAAGAGCATTTTTTTCTGGTCCGAATCATGGCCTTCTACCCGGCCAAAGCGCCAATTTCGATGGGAAAAGATCGATTGAAAACTTTCAGCGAATGCCCACTGGGCTCAATCCAGCCGATTTCAATTGGCCATAACTCGGCCATTTCTCACTTTCAGAAAAACATCAATGTCCCGGAGTGTCCCTCTCGCTAAATCTCGACCAGAATCCAGATCCCGTCCAATTCTAGGCGCAGCGCGAGGCTGAGGAGCGCGCTCGCGCGGAGGCGGACGAGGCCGCACGTCGCGCCCAGAAGGAGGCGGAGGCGGCGGCACGCGCAACGGAGGAGGACAACCGCCCAAAGTGCCTGCTCAACGTGTTCTCGGCGAACAAAAAATGAACAGAAAAAGAGGCGAGAAAAAACAAGTTAACTGATGAAGTGATGAACTGATGGATGCATTGAAAATTGGTTTGAGCACAAGATATGCCGAATAAATGCGCATTAAAAAATTGATTTTCGTGAACTATAAACCAGCTTATTGCGAAAAAGGTGTTCACCAAAATTGGAAATAACCGCTGGCGGAACTGATTGAATAGTAAAATTTTGAGCTTCTGTCTATCTATGTATTTGTTGCCACCTTTTCAATGCGACATGATAATCCGAGTTGTGACCTTCTGACTTCTGACGTTGCGAGTCCTTTCGCGATTACTTTGAAATTGACATAAGAGTAATCAATACAAAAAACATTTCGCCAGAATTGAAAAATAGTGTGGCAAAGATGGAGGTTACCTAGTGCTTTTCTTGTGATACAAAATGTGTTCTATTTCTATACCTTGTACATTCTACGGGATACGGTTTACATTTTATTAGATTCAACGATTCAATTGCATTTTGTACTGCACGACAATCCCTACTAGAAGCCGTTCAAAATGTCGTCCGGAATGATCCAACCGCTCAACCCAAAGCCGTTCCTGAACAACCTGACCGGCAAGCCGATCATCTGCAAGCTCAAATGGGGCATGGAGTACCGAGGTTTAAGCAATAAAGGACTCAAAAATTTAATACATATATCTTGGACTACTGCTCTGGGAGCACATCTTGTTGTTACAAAAAAGATCATTCATTCATTCAATCAATCAATTTGATTTATTATACAAAGTTTGAATGATCGCTAATCAACAAAACTTTCATAATTGCGTAAAAATCACATGTCTCTGATCTTAGAGGTCCAGACTTACAGACAAAAGGGATCGCTTAGAATCGGAATGATACATCATCATTCATCAAATTCAGAATCATTGCCACTTAAATGCTTAAAATTTAAGCTCAAAATATTAGACCAAGTGATCGCTCCACTCAAATAAAAATTAAGCTTTAGGATCATATCATTAAGTTGTCGATTCAAATGAAGTACTAACCTATTCGTATCTCTAGATCTCTGGTTACAAGTTATCGAAATCTAGAGCTATCAAGGCAAATCTTTGTTTAATTTTTAATGAAAACAAAATATCCTGATTATGGCCTTAATTCTCAATTATCACACGAGTATGCCAAATTTGGGCTCCTCTGATTGATGATGATGAGCTCTTCCCTATTACAAACTTATGCTTGAACTGACCCCTGATCCGATCGCTTTCAGACCATAGAACAATGCTCAATGTTTGTGAATTAAACCGAATGAATTTTAAACCAGACAAGTAGTCCAAGTTCCAAGATCCATATGACTTTGTTTTAAATTTCAAATTGTAGGCATTTTGGTGTCGGTGGACGGCTACATGAACGTGCACTTGGCCAACACGGAGGAGTTCATCGACGGCACAAACACTGGCGCACTCGGCGAAGTCATGATCAGGTTACGATTTTGGCAATTTCTTGTAAAATTTGAAAGATGATAGAATGGAAAATTTAACGCCAAAACTCACCAGCCGTCAAAGTTTCTTAAAGTCAAATGGCCTCGATAGGCTAAAATCAGAACTTTTTCCAATTCTAAAGTTTTAAGCCCCAAAATAAGCCTGAAGCAGGGGCAGGATTAGGGTAATCTATGGTAAAAAATTAGGCATCCATCTTAAGTTTTGCCAAAGTTATGGCAAAAATAGTCCAGATGTCAAAGGTACTTTGATGTGGATGGCCATCCACACCAACTTTTTCAATTCTTAGGATTAAAAGGCCAAATTTGGCCTGAAGCAGGGACATGATTAGTGTAATCAATGCTAAAAAAATTAGGCTCCCATCTTTAGTTTAGGCAAAGTTATAGCAAAAATAGTCCAGAGGTCAAGGGTACTTTCAGTGCTAAAAAAATTAGCCTTTCATCTTTAGTTTTGAAAAAGTTATGGCAAAAAAATCTTCGGAGATTCAAAGGCATCATTGATGTCAATTCAAAAAAATTCCAAAAAAGTACAGATCTGATGTGCACATATTTTCGATTTGCGCCTCACATTTATCGAATATCGATAGAGTACTAACTACTACAAATTAATTCAACTTTTCTCCACAGAAAGCAATAACTCGGCCGTATGGCCGTAGACAAACATAAATTAAATCTGCAATGAATCATTTCAAAAAAGGCAAAAAATCTCCGAGGGTTCAAACTTCAAAGGCAGCCCATTCATTTTTTTGAACTGCTGCCTCAATGATTTCGTTGTTCAGATGCAACAATGTGCTGTGGATCTCGGGCGCGGAGGAGAGCGAGTGATCGTCGCACTGGCCAAGAAGTGAATGACCGAGATCAGCGGATTTATTGACTTTGCTCGTTTTTTTGTTAACCGCGTAACTAAGTTATTTTGTTTCGTTACACTTTTGGAGTTTTGGATCTCCTCATTTTGGGCCTTTTCCAGCTTTTTGGCCATCCGATCGATGCCCTCTCCGTCCACAAATTCTTCTGAATTCCCCATTGGCGCAACCGCCATCCGGGCATTTTGTGCAGTTCGGCAAATTCTGCGCTGGACAGCTCTGAACCAAATCGTAAAATTTGAATAATCTGGGTCCAATAAAAAAAGTTTCTTTTATGAAAATTAGTCCCTCCAAAGGTAAAATCACGTGGCGGATCACGAAACTCGCATCAAATTATTGTGACGCAAGTTGCCCGGACAAAAGTTGCGGATCGCACAGCAAAAAGACCAGCCAAAGTTGATTGAATTAAAACCCATGAAAATGATAGTTTTTTTTTTGAAAAAATGGATTTTTTCTCGGCACCCAGATTCAGTTCATGGCTACCGGAATTGTCCATTCTTCCTCCTCCATTTGCATCTATACCTTTGTGCGCTTCTGCTGGGGCTTTGATTTCACTTGAAATGCTCGCATTGGCGCAGAATAGAATGGGAAAAAGAGCCAAAAGCGAGAAAAGGAATTTGCAGGCCATGATGAGAGCTTTGAATGGTGTGATTCGAAGATTCGATGGGATTGGATGGATCTGTGCCCTTTCTGGGGGCAAATCCATTCGGCCTTAAGTAGCCCCCAATTTGGCCACATTTTTTCCATTCTCTGCCCAAACACCAATTTCTCTTTCTCTGGCTCCACACTTTTCAGAGCACTAGAGCTATAGAGTGCATTCACGCACAGCTATTGCGAGAGCTCACACGTTGGGTAGCGAACAATCTTCTTTGTTTTCGCGAGAATAGTAATATTGACATTGGACACGTTCGAGATTGATTTGTTTGACTATCAAATATGGAGAAGAGAGTGGGATCGCGATTCAGTCCAAAATTACAATGAAAATGAGTACTGAGTAGATACTTTATTCGGTGTTTATTTTTATTGGCTTGAGTTATAATGTGAGAAGTGAAAAATACAAAAGTATTGTTCAAAACAACGTCAAAAGTATTAGCAGTTTATGTTGCCGTTCCTACTTCCTAGGTTTGTCCAAATCTCAAAGTCATGAAGTCATAATCTTCTTCTTCAATTCCTTTATTTCTATCGTGGAATTGGCACCGCGGATTATTGGAAACCGAAAATTGGATACCAACAAATTTTTTCTTGTGCATTTTTGTTTCTTATTTACAATTTACATCCTTGATTCATTTGTTGCGAAGAGTGAGTGAGACGAGGGATTGAGCTAGAGAAAAAGGAAGGAAATACAACGAGTTGGAGGAATCTGCTGTGGCAGTGGACAGAGCGAGCAAATGCGGCCCTTTTCAATTTGACTCACCCCATCTAATCGCCCCTCAACTACAGAGCAGATTGTCCTTTCCTTTTGCCCACTTCTTTGGATTAATATCCCAAGTCTGAGGTACTTGGACTTTCAAGCTCTTTAGCAGTGGTTTGGAATAAATTTTGGAACTGCGTGTTCGCAAGGATGCGCTTAAGTTGCATTAAGATTTAGACAAGCAACAGGGTTTTTGGGTTTTTCTTTTGCATTCTTTCTCTCCAAGAAAAAGGACACAAACTCAGCAAGGCGATTCGGCTTCTTCTCCACCATGGCCATCACCTTCTCCGGCGCCAAATTCATCCCGCTCGCCACTTGCTTCTACGTCCAGGCGTTCCCACTCTTCTGCGTCTATGTGGCCTTCACGTCGCTGATCCTGGTAGCCATTGAGCGCTTTCTCGCTGTCGCCTTCCCAATCTGGTGAGGCCTGATTTTCGCCTGCTCGAACTCGATGACCTCTCGAGTCCAATGAGTTCTGTCAATGCTTTTATCACATTTTTCAAAAATTCTAAATTCTAAAAATAAAATCAAAACATGTAAGATGTAACTTTCTTAAGCTTATCGTTAGCTTTATTTTGATATCAAGTACTTGATAACATCAAGTTTTCAGACAGTTCTACTGTTTACAAGAAATTTACCTCCAAAAATGGCTATACATTTTTCAAAAATTCCTACAAAATTTCTTTATTGTGATACCAAGTTGATTTCATCAAGACTTCAAGACTTCATATAACGCAAAATTTTCAGTAGAAGTAAATTGCTCCTTTTCATTTATTGCTTGGTATGTTTGCTTTAACTGACTAATTATGTAATTATATTTAGTGCGTCGAATTGGATTTTTTAATCAATTATTTTTATACATAAGTTCCCGTTTTATGCTTGAAATGTTGAAATAGGATCATCAGATATTTGGGAAATTACGTTGAGCCAGTCCAACTGAAAATTGGGCAAGGCTAAAAATAGAAATTCAATCTGAAAATGCTCTCACCGTCCGCACATATTTTCACAAATCGCCATTTTACTGCGCCGAACCAGAATCCAAACAATCAGCGTCAGATCCATGAAAATGACTGAAAATAGAATTTTGGAAAAACCCACAAAAATGAAATTTCTCTAAATTTAAATAGTAAATTCAATTTTAATTTTCCTAGATATTTTTAATTTATAACTTGTTCATTTCAAATTTATTTAATTATTAAATTTCGTTCTTTTTCAAAACTAATTAGTTACTTTTGTCATAAAAATCAAATCTAATTGAATTTTCTTTTTTTCATTTTTTTTATTGAAAATCAACAATTGTTTTTACTTTTTATATTCAATGTTTGGCTCACCTGTGATGGCGAAAAGACGTTCATTTGGTGCAATCTGCAAGTACTCGTTGCGTTCTGTTGTGAGCATTTGAACGTCAAACGCCAAATAGAACCTATTAAATTTGAATTGGCAAAGGCACTAAAAATAAAAGCTAACTCACGTGAACAGGGCTCCAAACAAACTCGCGTAAACTGCGAGGAACAGCAGAGGAATGGAAATACACTAAAAGCCCCTATTTTTGGTCACCCACTGATTTGCATGAATCGAATGCTGTGCACAAATTGGTACGAGATGAACGTCAGGATGGCGAACAACTGAATTAAAAAAAAATTGAAGGTGCCATTGGGCTAGTCATTAAAAGTCATTATTATCTCTTTTTCAGCGCCAAATAGGTATGTTTGGTTTGACCATTTTAAAATTAAATTTTACAGTGCAATCTTACTGCGGTTTTGCCAACTTTGATCGGGCGAATATATAAGATACTTTTCAAAATTTGTTAAAATTCAAATGCCCGGTCTATACAATCTTAAATCAAGCCTGGTTACACTTCGAGCTTAGAATTAGGCATAAACATCGGGTTTAATAGAGTTATAAACTTTAGGATTGCTGCTAAGTAGGCTTAGGTTTGTTTAGGCTTAGGCTTGCATAGGCCTGCCTGTTAGCCAAACTTTTATTGCTACTTAAAAATGGACTTGTGATTTCTATCAAAATTTGAAGATTTAAAAAATTTGAAGTCAAAGTTTTTCGCCTCTTTTTTGCACTGACTGTGACGCAAATTGCCGCAGGAGCAGATGCCCAGCGCCAACGGCACCGACTCCAGCTGGTGGTAGGCTCCGGCAAGCGTCGAAACTGGCGTCAAACAAACAAAAAATTCAAATATGAATGGCTTAGAAGAGATATTGCATTGTATGTTAATCGTCATTCTTATAAATATCTTTTAAGCACCTTTTTCAGGCGCATTCCAAAATTTATATCATGCCACAGATAAACAGGGCCTGAAAGTCCAAGTACTTCAGACTTGGGATATGAATCCAAAGATGAGGCCAAAAGTAAGAGACTATCTGCTCTGCCGTAAGGAGACGATTAGATGGGGTGAGTCAATTTGCTCTCTCTTCTCTCCGCCACAGCACATCTTACAGCTCACTCTCTTACTTTTATGCTTCTTTGCCTTGTGCATTCTTGTTTGCTTTGGTTCATTGTTCATTGTCGCGAAGAGTGAGACGAACGAGGGATTGTGCTAGAGAGAAAGGGGAAGGAAGATACAGCCGTTGGAGAAATGTGCTGTGGCGTAGGGAAGAAAGAACAAGAGCAAATGCAGAAAGGACTCACAGATAGTCCCTTCCTTTTGCTTACATGTTCGGATTAATATCCCAAGTTTGAGGTACCTGGAGTTTCCAGCCCTATAAATGTGGCTTGGAATAAATTTTTGGTCTTACATAAGGTCTAAAGTCTAAAACTTTGAACTCTCTTACCTTTCTTTTTTTGGTTCGAGAGTAGTTCTTAGTATTTAATACATACTTCTCAGTTCTCAGTTCGAGCTGAAACTTGGGGGAATTTTTTGGCTCTCCCGAAGTTTTGAGTCCTCTCTGTTCTGCTTGATCAATTCGTACGCAGTTTTACCGAGGCATATGGAGCACGCAAATATGACGGCACAAATCAGGTCCATTGGGGGCGAGCGTCGCGCACTTTCGCAGCACAGCAGTGCGAAATGGACACACAAGAAGTTGACTCTGAAAACTGTTTTTTTTAAGATTTTGGAACTTTTCGCGCCCCAATGCAAATTATTAACAAGTTATCACGTAACTGTTGACAAATTTCTCATTTGAATTTGGTTAAATGGCCAAAAAGTCTTAAAATTTTTAAGGAATTATGATTTTTAAACATTTTGGTCAGTCAAGCATATTCAAAGATTTTGAGGATTCACTGGATTCCTCTCATTGTGGGGCCATAAATGTTAGGCAGATGACTAAAAAAGAAATGCGCCTGTGCGACTTTTGCGCCGCCAAAATTTTTGAACAAATGTCGTGGATACGCCAAAAGAAAAAGGAATCTCACAAACTGGCGATGTACAGCCACAGGTTCGACTTAAAAACGTAAAATGCACAAATGGAATTGCATTCCAGAAATGATTGAAACCGCACCTGGATGTACTCGGTGAGTGGCTTGTAAAAGTGAGGAATTGTCGCAATCAGTGCCATCAATCCAAGCTGAAAACGTCCAATTTTGGTTGCAATTCAATTTGTCAAAATTCCAGATTTTGCACCACAACTGAGAGCTGAAAATGGAACGAACAATATTTACTGCATGCACTTTTGGGCCAAAACTATGGGCACCAGAGAGAAGAGTCCGCGCACAAATTGCGCCCGAACACCTGGCCGGTCAAAGCAATTGCTGGGCGCAGCATTTTTCGGTTCGGCCTCTTCAGCGGAAAAGGTATTCGCATTTTCAGCTGCGGTGGATTTGGGCACACCGAAAAATAGGAAAATGGGAAAGTAAACGCGCAAATTTAACCTTTTAATTAAATTTCTAATTATTTCAAATCAGTCAAAATCAAAAGCAATCAAAATGTGTAGATTTCTTCATTTATTCCGAGCAATTTTTTAATGAATCTATTTAAATAAGATGTTATTGGAAAGCCCAAAGTATGCCCTATCCAGAGATATAATCAGTCATCGGATAGCCCAAAAATTGCCCAAGTTATGGCCAAACGTTTTAAAAAATCAGGGATTTTTGGAGTTTTTTGGCCATAACTCGGCCCAAACTGGTCCAATCAATTCCGTCACAAATGCCATTTTGTAGAACTTCCATAGCTCTATCCAATCACTTTTGGGATCACTCTTCTATAGCTCCATTCCTTGCCAAGTTATAGCTTCTCAAAAGCCCTCTTTGCACAAACGACATGTACCGGAATTCACCTGCATTTGTGGTCGATGGCATCGGTTGAGACTGCGAGCCATCATCGGCTGCTTTTTGTGGGTCCGCTTCACAAGACATTGTGGAAAATTGAAACAAACATTTAATAAAACTAGCAAAGTTGGCGATCAATTTGCGAATGGAGAGAAACAGACAATGCCCGTTGTTCTGTGCACAACAATTATAGGTTTTAAACCATTTTCTTTTACCAATCGAACGCAGAACGCGCGAAAGACGATGATGGCTCGTGTGATTTATGTATTATGTTTACGCAATGGACAAGAATGTGAACCAGTTTGGGGTGTTTTTTGGTTCCTGTGAATGTGAATCAGGAATGGAAGCTTCCCCAAAGGGCCAAAGGCCTCAAATTGTAAATGTCGCCGACGCAAATTATAGATTTTAAGCAAATTAAAAATTGTGTTAAAATTGTAAGCGCATAATACAATCACTACACGATCAGGGCAGTCATTTATCAGAGCATCAATCAACTCTAATTAATGAAAAAGTACACTCCATGTTCAGAGCAAACAGAAAATGAACAAACAGTGGCCCGCTAAAACGCAGAATCATTATCGCAACAATGAATTCAACTTTTAAGCACTCCCTTTGGGAAATGCAATTCCAAAATTTATTCCAAACCTTTCCCTTTATTTCCTTTGGGCTCTTTGGAAGAGACAGTGTGATGGAGTATTGTGCTGTGGCGGAGGGCAGAGAGAGTAAATGCAGCCCTTTTCATTTTGACTCACCCCATCTAATCGCCCATCAAATGCAGAGCAGATAGTCTATTGGCATACCAGCAATGGGGGAGGAAGCGCAATGGAGGGAAGGCAAAAAGTGGGCGAAAGATGAAATGAGAAGAGGTGCTCTGGCATTTTTTGAGGGGGCAAAGGGAAGGAAGGAAAGAACATGTTTTTTGGGGAGCACAGATTTATTTCCGTTGTTCTAGCGGTCGCGCCAATGG
Source organism: Radopholus similis (assembly GCA_013357305.1). Lineage (NCBI taxonomy): Eukaryota > Metazoa > Nematoda > Chromadorea > Rhabditida > Pratylenchidae > Radopholus > Radopholus similis. The sequence continues at coordinate 1,181 of VAHH01001109.1, read as the reverse complement.
GCAGCCAAGTGTCAAAACGGGGATTCTTTTTTCGGTGGGCGATTTGAAAAAATGTGCTCTGGCGACTGGCGACTGAGGTGAGCGAGCAATCTGCAGCAGCAGCAATGTGTCACTGTTCCTATACTAACCCATTTTTGCTATTGGATTAATTCGCTTCCAAAAATGGTTGAAAAGGCTACCAAATGTTTGCATGAATATTTGACGCTGAATAACTTTGTTCAGAATGGTCAGATCGGCCTAATTTTGGTGCCATTCCATTCAGCTCTTAGAGAGACGCTTCGAATCAGCTATTTACTGCTGTCCTTAGTGGGGCACTATTTGGGTTTAAGAAATACTAGTTGGTAGCTTTTTCAACCATTTTTAGCGAATCACAATGGTTAATTGCTCGAAAAACGCCATAATTTTTAACCAAAGCCTAGACAGCTTGGCCTAACTTAAAGCTTCCTACATACCCCATATTTTATGTGCTGGAATTGCTGGGGCTACTATTATGCAAGAAAAAAGGGGAATGTGAAGATGAAGTGGAAGTGGAAGAGCTACTGACTAGATAATGAGGAAGTGAGGAAGAAATGTAAGGAAGAATTCGGCAAAAATTTGTTGACAGATTAAAGGTCATGAATAGTGGTCTGATATTTGGGTTTAGTAGAACTGCAATTCTTATTCGGATCTTTAAGAGGGCTTTTTGTGACGGTCACTTGCTACGAGAGCAATTCTTATTCGAAATTTTTTCAATTCTTAAAAAGCTTCCAAGAAAGAAATTTATGCACATATATCTATGTGCATATGACTTTTGACTTCATGATTGTACGAATTACCATGAATCAACTGTTTTAGAGATCGTTTAAAAACTGAGGCGGGTCTTCAATTCGGATTTGTCAATCGGATATTTGTACTTCTTCTTGCTTTCCGACTGCTTTGTCAGGGGGCGCCGAATCAGTGCGTGATCCACCCAAAGGCCCTTTTCTTCCCAATCCAATTCGAGCTCTTCACCAATATTATTGCGAACATTAAACCGATCAGCTCCATTGCGCAGAGTAGTGCGCACAACAAAATGGCTCCGGTTTGTGGCTTGACAAAAATCCTGGGCATTGAAACGAGATGACGACCAAAAATGTTTGAGTACACAAGTACCGTCTTTATTTCGGTCAGCATCAAGGTCAGCTCATGCATGTTGATGCTCT
>VAHH01001108.1:0-14458 GCA_013357305.1 Radopholus similis | reverse complement strand
CAAATTTCAGCTTCTCTGGTGCACTGGGAGTATGTGAACACGAGGAAGGGAGGGGTGGTAATATAATTGTGGGACAGACCCTATCATTACTCATTAGTTATTACTTATTAGGGTTAAAATCTTTGCCAAATTTTAAATTAGGTATGTGAATGATTTTGCAGCTCAAAGCCTCAAAGTGCGCACTGTGCAGGGCAGGGCAGTAATGAATTATCTAATGATATAATTTAATGGAGTAATGAATTTAATTTTGGTCGATTCATTTTTGCTTTTGCACATTCAGTTAAAACTTTAAAGGTACAATTGATGCTTGAAAAATAATAGGTATGTGGTGATTGAACTCTGATAAATTTCCGGTCTTTCTTCCGTTGGCATCTTTGTGTTTTACCCATAACCAATTTTCTGCCTATAATCCCAATTGCTACATTCGCCTCCTCTGATTTTTCATTGTCGGCACCCGACACCCACTGTTCTAGGCTCCCAGGTGCTTGGGCTTCATACCTAGTACACAGTGCACTCTGGTTTAATTGCCAATTGTGCGTCCGCTGTTCTCAGAACACAGATATATGCGCCTATTTTTTCGTGGCACCGATTAAATTGGCATTGGCACAGAGAGCAGCCGCTGTTTTCTGATGACTTAATCGCCCTTCTCACATACTACATACTTGGGCAACGGTTGGGATTGGTACATCATGGTCGGTCGCACGCACAAAAAGTTAGGTAGGCTATTCCGTTTGCAATTAGGTATGTGCAGACGATTTAAAACTGCCGTGAGCTAGCGACGCTACAATATTTAAGCGTTGCCTTTCTCGTCTGCCTCTGCACAATCTCCTGAAAAAATGTTTTAACGAGGGATGAATCATCTGTTTACCGACTGTTTGTCTTTGTTATTCATCCGTCACAAGTCTCATCAGTACTCGTCCACTCACTCGTCAATTATTTTTGCACGCTTAGAATCCATTCATCCTTTTCCCAATCCGTTAGAGGGATTCTTTCTTCTTCCACACATTGGCAAATGGACATTTTGCTGGAATTCCACAATATTGAAAACTGAAAGCCCCGTCGTTTTTTCAGAATAAAATGCTTATTTTCACTGGATCTCCTCCATTTTGTCTTACTCCGGACGTCAAGATGTTGGTACCAAAAATGAAAGTGAGCAACGACATGTTGGAGGAGTTGAAAAGGAAGGAGCGGAAAAAGTGTCAAGGTATGAATTATGAAACATGACATTCAACGGTAGCATTTTCAGAGCTGCTGGCGGAGTGTTTGTTGGCGCAAACGCCCAGATTGTCGGTCGGTACTCCCAAACGGCCGTTCCTCCCAAGAGGTCTTTACTCCCAAAAAACGGCCGTTCCTCCCAACAATCATTCAATGACAGCTGTAAGGGGGAGCGGACATCAGAATTCGGAATCCCTCCGTAAGCAAAGATACGATTAATATTGAAAAGAATAATATCAAGAATAAATGATCAACGATTAAACTTAATCTGAGAGAAAATGTAATGATTAATGATATTATGGGATGTAGGTATGAATTGAATGGTTGCATTTCAAGATTCATATTCAATTCAATAACCAACATGTGCAGTGGGGCCCGCAAGTCATGAGGCGTGCCAATTTTTCTTCCCACAAATTTAACAACTTTTTCCCACAAATATCACTGTTCCGCTAAAGACAAAATATTGTATATATTGATCGCTTCATTAGTTTTAGTAGCGATTTTGTGACATGTCAAAGTTGGAAAAACCATGGATAAGGTGTAACCAAGTGGGCTATTTTGGCTTAAAGCCTAGGCAAGCTTATGCTTAAGCTTATGTCTAAGCCTAACATGTAGTTCTATTTGCGGGAAAAAAGTGATAATTTGTGGGAGAAAAAATGTTATGCCAGTCATGAGGGGGGTACCAAACTCCCTAAGAACCTATTTCTTTTCTATTATAGCTTATAGGATAGAAATGACAGATTTTGGCCCTGCCAATTTCGGCAGAAGTAAATATGGGAAAGAATTGCTTATTTATGATAGCATTGTCAGCGCCGGTTTCCGCTACGAGTTCACTTTGATTTTGTTAAACAGATCACTCTGAATGTTGCCCAATACCTCTCAACAGATAGCGAGAGTGGCATTTAAGAAAATGAATCATTGTTTTACAATTTTTAGATATTATGTTAATAAACATCGTTTGGGAATCTGATGGTCGCTGATGCCCGTTTCCCCTTCCGGTCACCATTGAATGATTGTTGGGAGGAACGGCCGTTTTTTGGGAGTAAAGGCCTCTTGGGAGGAACGGCCGTTTGGGAGTAAAGGCCGTTTGGGAGTAAAGGCCGCCTACCAACGCCCATCGTTTCTACAACGATGCCTTCAACAACTCCATTGGACGTTGTTCCCTCCACAAACACTTCCTCTTCTTCAGCAATGACGGTTTCGGCAATGCACGAAAGGAATGGAGAGGCATTGCGTGAATCGACACCTATGGTGAAGAAGCACAAATGCGGAGAGTGCGGCAAGGCGTTCCGCTTCAAATCGAATCTGTTCGAGCACCGCTCGCTGCACTTTGGCGGCGCCAAACGCACTCCTTTCGTGTGCCCCTTCTGCGCAAAGCAATGTCGTCTGAAGGGCAATCTGAAGAAGCATCTCCACGTGCACATCTCCAACCAGCACGACCTGGAGCGTCTCTGGAAGCGCAGTTTTTCGCGGTTTTGGCGTCCCTGCTTCCCGCTCTGCAACATGTTTCCTCCATTCCAGTAGCTCTGGCCGTCCTCGAAAGGATGTGACAGCGATCCCTCTGCCGAAACCGGGCGACGACCTGGGCTTGGTACCCGTCCTTTTGACCGGCGGATCTCCCTTATCCTCGGCACCGATCCGTTGGACATTTCTGAAAGAGGAAGAACAGGAAATGGACGCTGATGTGTTGTAAAGTAATGTTTGCAACGAAGCTGGCTGGCCATTGGTGGTTGAACATTGGTAGTCGGCTCACAGAGTTTCCCTCATTTTTGGACCAATTTGGCTTACAAAAATGAATCCTTCAAGGAGAAAGGCATTTTTGCAGATTTGTCTATTCTTCAATCAAATTTTCCTCTCCTCCTACCCCAAAGCCGTTATTCATTCCGCGAATCCATTTTTCTCTCCAAATCCGCTCTGCACATCACAAATGCAATCCTCGCAACGGAGATTGTGCGGATCCCCCGCGGGGAAAGCAAAACTGGTCAGGGGGAGAGATGGACTGATCTCAACGAAGGCTCATTTGTGGGCGTAACTTGAAGAAGGGGCTATTAATCGGCGGCTAAGGCGAGGGGACAGACGCAATTCGCTTGAGAGGGGAGGAGCAGAGAACCGAAGCAGTCATTGAGCGAACCAAAAGCAATGTGGGACACCAATTTGAACATTTGGACGTTTGTACGTTTAGACATTTGGACTTTGGAGTCATGGCTGAGGGGATCTCGCTTCGACTGTTTTGCAGGGGCGGAATGCTTTCGGCGCTGTCGCCCTCCTCGCCCCTCGGCTACACCAAGCTGGTCGCGGTGGGCGCATCTGGCGCCACGGCCCTCATGGTCGTGGCCAGTCTGATCGCCTCTGGCCTCATCCTGAGCGACATCAACGCGCTCCACGCGGAAATCAAGGCGGGCGTCGACGAGTTCAAGGCAAGGGCAAGCTGTCCAAAACACGGAAGGCGAAATACCCGTAGGGCGTGGCCAACAGTGCCTGGGACGGAATGGTGCGGCTGCAGCAGAACTCCCCGCCGCCGCCGCCGCCAGAAAATGCCTTCCACTCGATCACCGCCGCCCACACCGCTCGTCCGAAGCGCCAATACCCGACGGGCCCTGAACCGCCCTCGTACAGCACTTACACCGCCCCCAAACAGCAGTGCAGTGAGTGCAGACACAAACAATTATTTTTCGGCTGCCAACTGCAGATTGCGCCCAGCAGATGGCCAAATGCCCTTCCGGGCCTCCAGGTCCACAGGGACAGCCAGGGCTGGCCGGAGGTTTTGCAAAGACTGGCTCCAAAGGAGTTGGGCTGTTTCAGAGCCCGGTCTGCGAGGGCAGGACGGCACCCCGGGGGTGCCCGGCACCAGCCAATCCTTCAACAACCCATACGAGGTCTAACTCCAATTCCGCGCCATTTCCCATTTTATCCTTCCAGAGCTGCGTCCAATGTCCGGCAGGCCCATCCGGCCCACCCGGTCCCACAGGCCCTCCGGGTCAACCTGGGCCCGACGGACAGGTGGACAACGAATTCCAAATTCTTCTCATTTCTTCGCCCTCTGCAGGCGGGAGTGCCCGGTGTGAACGGAGAAGGCGGCTTCCCGGGGGCTCCTGGCGGTAAAATCCGAGTTTCTCGTTTCACTCCTCATTCCCATTATTTCAGAACCGGGCGATCTGGGCTCGCCCGGGGAGCCCGGAAACCCCGGACCTCCAGGCGAACCGGGCCAACCCGGTCAATCCGGACGTGGTGAGCAGAAGCACGAAGCAGATGAATGAGGGTCTCCCTCCCAATCAGGGCCTCCCGGACCGAAGGGACTGCCCGGCGCGGGAGGTCTCCAGGGCCAACCGGGGCAGCCGGGCGCCCCCTCCGGGCCAGGACCGCAAGGACCGGTGGGAAAGCCGGGCCAGCCGGGATTGGCCGGACAGCCCGGTGAGCAGGAAACGGTCATTCTATAATTGGCTGTTTAAACACCGGTTACAGGCACTGCGGGTTTCCCTGGCTCGGTTCGTTTTGGGGGACCAAAGACACTTTCAGCCCCTTTGGTGCAGCCTGGACAAGTGGGAATGCCGGGCCAGGACGCCGGCTACTGTCCTTGTCCGCCGCGTGCCGCTCCCTCGCCGTACAAGCACATCCTCGTTCAAGCGGTGCAGAAGAAATCTTGAAGAAAAGGATAGAATGGGAGATTTGCTATTGTGGAGAAACCAAATGAATTGTGAACAGAAGCACAGAGCCCAGACCGGAAGTCCAACCGATTCCCTCTCTGCAGGCCTCCCCCGACGATGAGCAGGAGCAGAGGGAGTTTGCCCGCCGGTTTTACCAGAGAACGGTTCGCCACCAAGGCCGCATCGTCGGCCCCAATCCATTACTACCGCAATGGACCATTCGGCAATAGAGAAGCGGAAACCACGCAATTTGAACAAAACCAGCAAATAATCACCACGCAAAACAAAATTGGCACATTCAGACGCAAAAACCTCAATTTGGCTGCAAATAAATAAACAATTAAAATTGAATAAAACATTCACTTTTCATCTGATGGTCATGTTGGTCCGTTCTTTCGTTTCCTCTGCCATGCGCTTTCGCAATTCGCATCTTCCTTGACCGCCCATTCACTTCTGTCCGCCGGCCACCACTTCTCCATGACAACCGTTGCCTACCTTCTGCTGGGGACGTCTATTACGCTGTGTGTGAGGTTTTGCGCAAACAAGTGTGCCTCCCCACTTGTCCACCACCACCTTCCTTCGGTCCACTCTCTTCGACCATCTCCATTGATTGCCCTCCTATTTTCTCATCCCCACTGTCCGTCCGATTGTCTAATCTCCAATCCACCTCTCTACGGCGCAATTATTGCGCAATCCACGAGCTTCGATTGCTTCCGGAGAGCGGAAATCTCTTACGCGCGCGCAAACAATGCCGCCAAATGAGTCCTCGTCCGCCGTTGGGAGATTGGCCGTCGCGCTCGAGGAATGGGCAGGAGCCGAGGCAGAGAAGGGCGGTCGCTCGCTGGCCGAAGCAATTGCCAACGGGGACCCGGACCAATTGCTGTTCTGGTACGAGCTGCTGGCCGAGGTGGTTCCCGTTTGATGCGCAAACCATCCTCTGGATTTTAACGTTTTCCGCATCCAGGTGCCGGCTGAGGAGTTGCAGGAGCGCCTAGAGCCAGCCCAGCTGCAGGCCGCATTGCGGGCTATCCAGCTGATCATGCAGTGGGAACACGCGCAGGCGGAGGAACTCAAGGAGACGCTGGAACGCGAGGCCATGGAGACAGCGGAGCGCGAGGAACGATGGCTCGCAGAGCGCGAAGAGCTCAGGGCCGAACTGAACGGAGTGCGAGGCCGAATCACAACGAGTGCCAGAATGGACGATGTGCACGAGGTAGGGGAGGGGTGCAACAGAAATGCTAATTGAAAGCTCCAATATCAAATGTTTCTTTTAGGCATTGCGAGCCGAGATTGAAGCTCTGTCGGCGGAGAACGTGCAGCTCCGCCAATCGGGTCGCGAGCGGGATCGGGAGTTGTCGGAACAGCGGGACAGGGCTGACGAGTTGGAGGGACGAGTGCACGCGGCCGAGCGAGAGCGCGCCTTGCTCTCGTCCAACGTGGGAAAGCAGAACTGAGGACCGCTGATCCGCCGATTTTGCAGCAAGCGCAACTGGAGGAGAGTATCCGCGAACTGAACCGCCGTCTCAGCACCCAGAGCGAGGCGAGCCAGCGCGGCGCAGAGTGGGAGACGCGCAAATTGCGCCAGCGCAACGAACAGGCGCTGATTCTGAGCGAGCAGGTGCGCGAACTGGCCGCCCAGAATGACGAGTTGCGCGCGGAAGTGGACCGACTGAGCGCCGCCCTGACCGAAGCGACCGAGCTGCTCTGCGATAACGCGCGCCGATTTGTCGATTTCGAGGAGCAGTTCGCGGAGGCGGAAAAGCAAATCGAGCTGTTGGGGACAGACAACCATGAGTTGCGGGAGCAGCTGCATCAAAAGGAAAAGGTCCAGCACGGGAAAAGGGTTGGTTTTAAACTTATTTTTTCAGGCACTCAAAGAGCGTGTGGACAGCGTTGAACTGAGCAATCGCGAATTTGCCGACGTGGTCCAGGCCAAGGACGCGCAGTTGGAGCGACAGCGAGCTCAGTTGCAGAGGGCGGAGCTGGAACGGGAGGAATTGCGGGTGCGGCTGGAGACCGCGAGACCGGACCGCCAGAAGGAGGAAGAGCTGGAGAGACTGCGTCTGGAACTGGTCTCGGCCACGGAGACCGCGAGACGCCTGTTCGGAGCCGCAATGGCGGAGGAGGAGGGAAAGCCGGCGGTAGGGGTGGTCCCCAAATTTCAGTATAATTCTGGGGCGCCCAGGCGGAAGGAGAGGAGGCGAAAGGCGCCTATCGAGCAGGAATGGAGTTGCGGCTGCGCCTGGTCCAGATGGACAGGGAGCTGGAGGAGGCGGAGATAGCAGTGCGCGGGGAGAAGCGTCGAGCAGCAGAGTTGGAGCAGGCGCTCGAGCAAAAGGATCTACACATTGCCAGACTTCTAGCCGACTGCCAACGATACAGGAAGGCGAGGAAATGGCAAATGGACTGAATAACCTCGGAAGTCCAATAACAGATGGCCTTTGGGGAGCGGGAGGAGGAAATATCGCACATCGAGAAGCAGTTGGAGTTCCGTGACAAGCAGATTGCGCAGCTGAACAGGCGATGCTCTGAGTTGCAGATGGAGCTGGAGCAGCAGATGGAGGAGGGCGAGAAGCGGAAGAAGAAAGTGACAATCAGAGAAGAGCCGGCGAATGAGCAGAGAGCAGAGGAAGAGCCCCGAATGGAAGTCATCCAAGAGGAGGTGGAAATAGTAGAGGAAACCCGAGAAATCATCCAAGTGGTGGAGGTGGAAGAGGAGGAAGAACAGTTCCGGATAGAGGAGATGGTTGAGGTGGACGCGAGGGAGAAGGGGGAGGAGGGTCCGACAGGACCAGGGCCAGAGGCAACGGTAGTCATTGTGCCCACTCCCAAACGAAAGAGTCGACAGCAACTGATTCGCGAGGCGACCGACATGAACGCGCTGCACGCAGAAATCAAGCGACTTGTTCACGTTTGTCGTTTCACACTATTATAATATAATCCGAATTGCCCTTGCAGGAGTTGGAAGGGCGAGAGAATGAATTGTCGCGATTTCATCGACTGTACGCCGAGCGGGAACTTCATTTGGTTGAGGCAATGGAACGGGAGGCGAGAATGAAACGCGAGTTGGAGCAGTTCAAGGCGCTGCTCTTGTTTAGCGAAGAGGAAGATGGGGACCCGCTGGACAGGCTGGACGGGAGCAGAGAGGAGGGTGGGGGAGGCAAAACAGCGACAGAAGATGCCTTCAACGAGGTTGTATAGTTGTGTCAATCCATCCAAATATGCCCAAAACAGGCGCGATTGCGTGAACGCGTGGAAGTGCTCGAACTGGAGAATATGGAATTGCGCCGGTTCAGGGAAAACATTGCCGCGGAGGGGGACGAGCGAGACCGGCGGATGGCCGAGGGCACGCGCCGAATGGTCTATTTGGCGGTCCAAGAGGCGAAACTGGGACGGCGTGTGCAAATTGGACAGCGATTGCGCGCCACAATGGCACAAGGTGAACGCACAGAGATGGAGAGATGGGAATATGGGAATGTGATTTTGCAGAGTTGAGGACGATGAAGGCCCGCTTGGGACGAGTGCTGGCGGGAAAGGTACAGATTCACATTTAGCACCAATTGGCCAATTGCAATTGACTGTCCAGGAATCTCGGATGCGCCATTTGGCGTTAGAAAACGAGGTCAAGCTGTTCGAGCTGGCACGTCTGCAGAACGCTCTCCTCCACTCGGTGCCGGTGGTCGAACACAACCGTCTGCTGCGCGAACACAAAAAGTTGCTCAGGGACAAGCTGTTGTCCCTGGAGGACGGCGGGTATGCGTCGCAGGAGGAGGCCCAACAGGATGACACCATTGAGCAGCTGTACGCCCCAGACTCAATGAACATCGGTCGCACACTGCTCGGTAAACAGAAAAACAGAAATTGGCAAACAATCAAACACAAAGTGGTGCATTGCTGAATCCCGTCCCCTCTACAGCCCCGGATTCTGTGTCCGCACTCCAGATTCGATGTCGCCGATTGCAAGAGCAGAACGACGTGCTCAATGGCCAGAACGATGCTTTGCAGAGCGAGACGCAGAAAATGGCTGCGGAGTTGGCGGAACTGAACGCGTTTTTGGACGATCTGGAGGCAGAGACGGAACTGAAGTCCATGTGTAGGCCAGCAAAGAGAACAGCCATCGAGTCATTCCACTTTCCACGCACCTTAAGTGGCCAACATCGAGCGTCGCTTCTTGCAAGCATTGAGGGAACAGTTTGAGGCGGCCGAAGAGCGCGAGTCTTTGCGTCGAGAGCTGCAGCGCAACGAACGGCAGTCCAGGTTGGCTGTTACTTTGCATTCCCCCAAATGACTTCTTCTCCAGGGAGGCCCGTGAGCAGTGGATGGACGAACGCCAGAAACTTGTGCAGACCGTTGGGCAGCTGCACGCTGCAGTCCAGCACCTGAATAGGGATCGGGTGTTGGGCGGCGTGAGCATCAGCACTGTCCAGTTGGAGGCACTCGCCCGGCGCCTCAGAGAGCAGAGAAACCGCCAGACCCAGTTGGCGGCCACTGAGGTGGAGATTGAACACAGGCATAGGGAACTGGGCGCCGCAGAGAGAGCGCAAGCAGCCGCCCGGGAGGCAATGGAATCTGTGCTGGCCAACAACGCAGAGCTGGACGCAGTCCATGCCTCCATCCAGGGATACCAGCTGAACGTGCTCACTCTCAGCGCAGAGTTGGCGCAGACCAGGAAAAGGGTGTGCAAATTGAGTCTAAAAAGAAATTCCAAATCTCCTTATTCAGTTGGAGAAGAGCGACCGAGAGCTGAGAGAGCGCTACGAGGAGTTGGACGAGCTCAGGTCGGCGTTGGCCGCCTTTCAAGTTTTGCAGGGAGTAGACCTCCGAGCACTGGAAAGGCAACTGGAAACAGCACCGAAGGAAGGAAATGGGCAAGGGGGGCAAGAACAGAGAGGACATTCTTCGCCCATTGTTTCGCCTTCTTCGCTAGCCAGTGATAATGAGACACCGCTAGCGCAGCAAGAAGGACCTCAGGGGGCAAGGACTCGCGTCGTGGTGGTGGACAACACGGCCGAGTGGCAGAGCCAGCTGGAGCTGGTCAGGGAGCAGGCACGGACAGCCATGGAGAGCTACAAAGTTGGCGAATGCAAACACACCAAAGAAATATGGTTGCCGATTTAGGAGCAACTTGATCGCCGAGAGCACACTCTGGACGAGTACCGTCAGCTGGTGGAACAGTTGCGAGCCGAACTCACTGCCAAAGTGACGTCGACTGCGAAGCCAGCTACCAACGAAGAGGAGAGGTCCACAGGAGTCAATACGGTGAGGTCTGCGGATGAACTGCTTGCGGCGGGGGCGAGGGAAGAGCAGTGGGAACGCCGAGTCAGGACTTTGGAGAGGGAACTGCACGTGGTGGTGGAGGAAAAGGCCGAGCTGGAGTACGAGAAGCAGCGCCTGGTGGCTGAAGTGGCGAGAGAACGGGAACGGAAAAAGGAGCAGCTGAAGGTCAGACGCAGAGATGCACAAGTACAGGTGAACATCGGAGGGGAAGGAGGAGATGGGAGGCATGGACAAGGCAGAGGGGGCACAAGCGCGGCAAAGGTGACAACGGCCGAAGAGAACGGGGTAGCGGAAGAGTACTCCCCATTTGAAGAGGAGGAAGAGGACGAAAAGGAAGAGCAAAGTGGTGGCGAGGAAGGGGCCAATGAGGAGGGGCAGGAGGAAGGGGATGGGGACAGTGACGGCTCTGATTCGGGCACGGTGGAGGACATCCAGGTGGCAGCGAGGAGCAGTAATGGCAGGAAAGGGACCGCGCTGAACGGCGGCTCATCTTCGGTCAGTGGAATTGCGGCGGTGCGCAGCAGGGGAAGTGCAGGGACACGCACACTCCCGCCCAGGGTGGCGACAGCAACCGGCAACGAGATGGAGACACTGGTGCTGAGACACAGGAATGAGACGCGCAAGTTGCGCATGCGACTCATCGAGTTGGAGCGCAGAAACAGGGTCAGAAAGGGCACAAGTAGAAGCGGCAGAGTAAATTTTAAAAATAACATTTTTGCACAGGAGCTATCCGAGCAATACACCGCATTGCGTGAACGTTCCCGATTGGCGATGCGACCACGTGTCACTGGGCTATCTGGCGAAGCGGGAGGGGCAGAAGGCTCGTTGCGCAGGGAAAACGAAAGACTACAGCGCCAAAACGCGCACTTGACCAAGACACTAGAGACGCACAAGGAGGAGGCGGAGAAGGCGGCGGACAGAATGCGCAGACTGGAGGCACAAAGCAAGGGAAGCACCGAAATCTGGGAGGAGAGAAAGCGGCACGAGCATGCAATTGGTGCACTGAAGAAGCGTCTTGCCGAAGCAACGGAGCACGAACGGGAAATGCGCGAACGTCTGGAGCGTCGAGAGCGACACATCGAGCAATTGAACCGAGAGCAGAGTGGACGGTTGTTGGAAGGAGAACAGCTGAAGGGCGCGTTGGCGCAGTGGAGGACGGAGAAAGCTGAGCTGGAGCGTCGCGAGAAGACCCACGTTATGGAGAAGGCAACACTGGTCGAGCGGTGCAGGGAGTTGACAAAGCGGTTGGAGGCGTTGGTCAGGGAGAACGCAAAACTGCAACGCCGTTTGAAGCAAAACGAATGCAGCACCGAGGAAGCGGAGATGGTAAAAGGGGACATCGCAAATGCCGAAACTCAAACGGACGGAGAACAAGGGAATTCTGGGGAGGGAAAAGAAAGCGGCAGAGTACTGTCGGCACCAGCGGTCAAATCTGGTAGAGAAGAACGGGAGCAAATGATGTCATCATCATCAGTGACTAAAGGTGCCAGAAGGCAATCGGAAAAGGACCCCAATTTGCAACAACAGCAGACACTACTGCTTAAACAGCTCCGACGGGTAAATCATCTTTGTTCCAAATTCAACCCATCCGAACGCGCGTTTAGGCAGAATTGCTGCAGCGTGAAACGCTTGAAAAATTGGAAGTGTTGCGCAATAAGCATGAGAAGCTGGTGGAGGACTACAACGGATTGGTGGAGCTGGAGCGACGAAGGGGGCGTCGCGAAGAAGAGGAAAGGGCGAGATGGGAACGCGATGAATCGATGGGAGTGGCACTGCTCAGAGACAAGCTGGCCGCAAAGGAGAGGGAGGTGGAAAATCAGGTGGGACACAGGAAAAAAGTTAGGCAAATATAAATACAATTTAAGCGACACAAAATAATCGATTTGGAACGAAAAATGTGGCGAATGGAAATGGTCGCCACGAGAGATTGAAATACGCTTTGAATTTTGCACTTTATTCTCACTTTGGCAGAATAAAATAAGAAGACCTCCCCTCCCTACCCATACACCCATACTACACTTACTACAGTCGCTTCTCGCTTGCTTGTCCCGTTATCCATGTAGGTCCCAACCTTATTCGTTAATCCTATTCGTTTGGCTTTTATCCGTTAAATGTTAATATAATTTATCTGTATCGTGTAGTTTGTGGGCGTGTGTGTTTTTTTGATTTTGGAATTTACAATTTACAGATTTAATTTTGACGATGGCATTACCAGTCGCAGGACGTCACTTTAATTTTTTTAAATTTGTCGTCACAAATCAGCAAATACTGAATTTACGGTTATTGAACACATCAATGATAAGAACTGTCGAAAAAGATCCGCAAAGTTTAAGCGCAAGGTTTTATAAAAGAAATTTAATTGGGAATTGCTAAATCACATCACAGTGATTGGCAGACAGTGATTTTGCCCAATGGAGTGATAGCCTGCTGGCATCCGGAAAAGCCATTTCCATACGAGCATTCGCGACCTCTAGACTTGGAGGAGACCGAGCGTGAGAAACAGGCAAGAAATGGGCAATATTTTAAAGTCAATTGATTGGTTCTGCAGAAATTCATGGATCGGGTGAGAGGCGCTGAGCCAAAGGAGCAGCTGCAATTGAAAGTTCCCGGCAGTGCCAAAGGACCAAACAATTATATATTGCGCGAATTGTTCTACACAGATATGCAGGAATGGCGTCCCAGGTTCAACCAAAACGCCATTAACCAACTCTAACAAACACATCTTACAGATATCGTGAAAAACGATTGTACACGTCCACTGTTCGGCCGAGCAAAAAACCGTGAGTTCAGGCCATCCAGCATCACTCACTTCTGTACTCCAGGATTCCTTCCAACCCGGTCCAACCGCTCTCCGCCCCGGCAATCACTGGCGACCCGCAACAGGCAATCGGTGCACAACCGGATGAACAGAAGAACACGACAGCGGAAGTCAAGACTAGAGAAAAAGAGGAAATGGACAATAAGCAAAAATAGTTTTATGTTCTTGTTCGCCTATTTTTTTTTAAACTTTAACGTTTTAAAACGTTGTTTTTGTATTTTCGTTAATAAGTATATACCTTTATTATTTTTATTGTTTTGTGAGACCGTGTAATTTACTTTTTTGTTTCTTTACTAAATGATCAAGGCACTATACTTTGGCAGAGTTCCCTATTTGACGGGTACGCCCTTTTTAATCGAGTTTGTCAAGGATATTTGAAACTTTCAGGTTTGCAGATTCAAGAGTGCCTTTTTGACCGTGTTTACCGCAAACGGAATTCGGAGTTAGTTCTTGTCGATTTTTGGGTTCGAACGTGCTTGCAGGCACTTCCTATGCCTGTTCGAACATCCACCCGTCTACACAGTTGGCATCCGCGAACACTTGTACAGCGAGCAGGAGACGCAGCGACTGCGCTCGTTGGGGGCCGAGTTCCACAGGTTTGATACATAACACTTGCCTAATAAAACATTGGGACTGGAATATTCTGGAAAAATAGTTTTTAAGGATCGGCCGAGGCGGTCTGATCACATTTCACGGTCCGGGCCAGCTTGTCGCCTACCCGGTGAATCCATTGAAAGTCAGTCTACTCATTGTCTGCAAATTCCAGGTGTTCGACTTGCACCAACTAGCGTCGCAGAATGGCAGCGGACACTTGGGAGTGCGCAAGTTCGTGCACTCAATCGAGGAGACCATTTTGCGCCTGCTGAGAACGGAGTTCGCGCTGCCCCATGTGGACAGGACCCAGAATGCTGGTGCTGATCACTGTTTGGCAATGTTCTGTCAAATCCACCGTCAGGCGTTTGGGTGGACGGCACACGTAAAATAGCGGCAATCGGCATCCAGGTGCGGCACGCGGTCACCTCGCACGGGTTGGCGCTGAACTGCAGCACAGACCTGCACTGGTTTGAGCAGGTTTGTGGGTTTGTGTTTTCCCTTATTTTACATCTATTCAACCCCCAGATTGTGCCGTGCGGCCTCCAAGGCAAGTCGGCCACGTCCATCAGTCGGGAGCTGTCCCGCCAAGTGGACATTGCGGACGTGCTGGTCCCTTTCTGTGCGCACTTCCAGTCCGTTTTCGACGTTCCGGTGCACCTTGAGCTGGAAGCGAATGCCCAAGAATATTGTGAAAATGAAGGGAAATGTGAAAAACGAACGGAAAAGAATGTCTAACAAAATCATGTTGTTTCACTTGGTCCGACTGATAAGGGCTGGATTTGCACTCTGTCATCGAAGAGTTGGTTTATTTTGTTGTCCACCATTGCTCTTTATCTTGTGCTCTGACGACTTTAAAAACTCGATTAAAGCTAGATTTCAACATGCGCCTTCATTCGCCAATGTGCCGATT